>JARBWK010000001.1:36093019-36109342 GCA_030556195.1 Anolis apletophallus | reverse complement strand
CCTGCACCTCTTGAACTGGCCTGGCACGCTGAGAGGCATTCCCTCTCTCAGACTCCAACCTGGCTATTTTTGCAACTCTCTCTCCTTTTCTCTCTCTTCTCTTTCCTTCTCTTCTCTTTCTCTTGCACTCTCTCTCCTTTTCTTCTCTTTCTCTTGCATCTCTCTCTCCTTTCTTTCTCTTCTCTTTGCATCTCAAGTTTCATCACCTCAAGCCTAAACCGATATTCTCCAGACATTTTACTTGGACTCTGATTCTGAAAGTTCAGAGTCTTCTCCTTCCTGCAGAACCTCAGGCTGCCCCGCTTCCTCCACAGCCCACGTTTGTCTCCTGGTGGTCATATAGCCGAACGTTTACCTCAGAACTTTAAACAAAACTATTAAAGCTCCTACTACCACACGACTTTGGTCAGTAAACTGAGAAATTAAACAAATTCTCTGGTAGCCTTGCTTTCTCGCACTGATCAGTTTTCTTACACGATCTCACCGCTCTGCCGCCAATATGCGGTGAAGCTATGTTCAAATCAACCGGCTGGACAGGGTGGACCCTCTCTTAAAGATCCCACCACTGCCACCAATCTGAGGTGAAGCTACGTTCAAATCAACCGGCTGGACAGGGTGGACCCTCTCTTAAAGATCCCACCGCTGCCGCCAATATGTGACCACTCCACTTCTTGACCGGCCTCAGACTGGACAATCTTTCTATGTCCACACTGCTGACCTCCAATCAGGAAACCTCGAAGTTACCTCAACAACTTCACATTTATTGGCAGGGTACTGTCTCACCCCTTCACCATTTAACTGACTGGAGTTTTAAAACTTCTCAGTGTCCAGTTGTCAACGCTGCCACCATTTATCCGTGACCACTGACTTTGAGGGCCACCACCAATAAAAAGAATCAGGAGAGGTGTTTTCCTTTAAGATGCCGCAAACAATTTATTTTGACACAAATGGGTACAATCTTGGTTGGTTTCAAACTTCCTTTAGAGGCACAACTTTTTCTGTTACATAACACAATGGGGACCTATTATAGGGTTTCCACTAAACCTCTATAAACCCTGCAACTTTAACTAGGGTCTCTATGCCCTTTAACTGGACTGCTCACTAGCAGACCTTAAGACACACTAACACTGGACCGTTCTCTTTCAGTCCTTAGGACACTCTCAACTAGAACATAACTCCTCCCCCTCTCATTTGGCAGTTGGCTTCCCGCTCTTTTCCAACTGTAGAATTCAAACCTGAACATTCTACTAGCCTCTAGCCCTGGTTGCCATGGCGACAGCTCTTCTAAGCTTCTGCCATGCCTCCCTCTGTTTCACCCACAGAAACAAACCATAGAACATTCAAAACAACATACATTTTAACACATGTCACACAACATTTACACACAAATAATCAACATCATTACACCACCCTTCCAAATCCTCTTCTGAATCTGTCTCCGCAGCTGCAGGCCACAATGCCAATGGAACCCCGGGTCCTAGCCCCTGCTCTCCAGGCACAAACGAGAACTGCTGTGCTACAAACAATGGCAACCCTATGAATGAGATAACTCCAAGTCGCCTCAATAGCCTTGCTCAGGTCTTCCAAAGTCACAGACATGGCTTCCTTGATTGAGTCTATTCATCTGGCATGGAGCCTTCCTCTTTTCCTACTGCCTTATTGTCTTTTCTAGTGAGTATTGTCTTCTCGTGATTTTTAAATATTTTATTGAATGTATTTCTATTAAATTGTTATAATATGTATAATAAATTATAATTTAAATGCTTGCTTTTACCTCACTAACCTCCCCTCCCCCATCAAAGACTTCAAGAAATAGCTCCCTGTCAATCCTCTTACTTCAAATGTTTAAACGCAATGCTTTTGGATTTAGAAAGATTAGCCATTTACGAGAAATGTTGCCCAGGGGATGCTCAACTGTATTTACATAGTCTTCAAGGAGGCTCTTTCCGTGTCCTCACTTATTAATATTTTCCTTAATATTTTTATTAAGAATAATTAGATCTTCCTCTAGTAATTTATACAAAAATCTCACCTGATCTAACGCTGGTTTTAATCTCCTATCGCTCTAACATATATAACTAATGAATTGTTTCCATATAGCTTCAAACAAATTCTCTTTTATTCCTCTACTCTCTAATCTTACTTTGTATGTTAATTTTTCAGATAAAGCTATGGCCCATATTCTGTTTAACCAAATCTGTATTGATAGGTTCTCTAATTTTTCTCTAACATTGATTATCTCCATTCTTGCAGTGCATACCAGAAATGGTATAAGGTCTTTATTTTGTAGATTCTCATTTTCATTTTTGAATAAGGTGGTAAGAAATAGTGCCCTCCTCAAGTAGACTTTTTGTTCTATTATTCAGCTTATACAAATTATTATTCAGCTTATACAAATTAAGACCTTTCCCCAAAACTTTGCTATCTTTGGACATAAAAGGGCAGTATTTGATGCTTGCAGCAAGATGAGCTGCTGCTCATATTTTTACCATATTTGCCTCATTGAATGAGCTTGCTGAGTTCCATGGTTTATAAATCGCATAGAATGGAAAATGAAAAAGGCTAATTTCCCATCTATTTACATGGTGGGACCCTAAAGCGTTCCAACAGAGCAAAGCCCTTTACTCTATTCATCATTCTATTCAAATCCAAGTGTTATATTTATGCACCTCCACACTTTAAACCTCCAGGAAGAAGAGGAAAGTTATCCGTATACAGCTTTTAGCTCCTGCTGCTAATTCCATCAGGGGCAGCACCCTGGGGAAGCCTTTGATTTTCAGACTGTCTCAGCCCATTCAGGCATATCATCCAGTAGTCGATCCAAGAGGCTCGTTCCAAGCAAGGAGATGGGCGGCAATGAGAAGGCGAGGAAGGATGCTGCAGTTTCAGGTATACAATCTGTGAAAAAGTTGCCTGTTTGGACACAGATGATGGAAATGAAAGCTCTGTTTTTAAGAGTGAAAGATGAATTTCTATGCATGTATGGTCTGTATGTGTTTGCCCCCTGGAAGGAAGGGAAACAGTTCCCCATCCCATTTATTTTGAAAACATAAAGCAGGCTGTACACGTATTCAAAATCTGATTTTACCATAGATTGATATGACACCATTATGAAATTGGCAGTTTTAATTTTGATTTCTAATGATCTACATTATGGAATTTGTCTTTTTTAGTGTTCTGTGTTGCTGACAGTCAGCAAACCAGATATGCCGACAATAGCACTTCACTGGATGACATATACTGGCGTATGGTAATGAAAGTAATATCAAACTGCTATTACAGTTTGTAACACACACACACACACACACACAATAAACTTTGGGCTGGAAGATGGGGGATTCAAAGTGGAACATGAGAAGAGGAAGTGTTTACCTTCCCAGTCTTGTGCTTTAAATCCCCCCCCCACACACACACACTACTTGTGTAAAGCTCTGCTGTCATTACATCTACCAGTGCCTATTCCTGCCTCTTTCCATAAGGGTTGGCTATTACGCCCCCTCCAGCCTCAAATATGAAACCAATACTTTGGCACAGGAGACCAATCTCGATTCTCATTTGACAGAGAGAAATGCTGTTCAGCAATTTTCCTGTCTTGAGTATAAGCCAGCCTGTCCTGTACACAACATAGGGCCTATAATGGATCATTTGCGAGAAGAAATAGTAGTGAAATTCTGAATCTTTTTTGTAATAAGCAGTATTTCAGGCTTTATATATACCACAGCTAAGTACATGTCATGCAACCAATTCAAAAATATAGTAAAGAGGACCAGCTCTGATAACCAGTTTCAGCAAAAGATGATCGTAATGTTTGCCTCTATCCATTGTGTAGGCTTGGAAAGAAACGGTTTCCTCGTTCCCCACAGTATCTTCAGGAGACTGATGCCTTATTAGCTTCCCTCTCCAGCCCTATCTTGCTGGGGTTTTTTTAAAAAAAGCACCCCCAACAAATTGCTCAACTCTTTCTAGAGCAAATCATTATATTTTGGAACAGCAATGAACAAACTCTCCTGGAAAGAAAGCATGCAGGTGAGATAAGAGTGTGATCACACCACATCACAATCACATTTTCACTTGCTCATGTGATCAGACACAGCTGTGATATTTGCCAGTAATTACTTGCTGTTAACAGAGATGAGGTTTCTGGATTTCAAATCCAGCTGTTTTCATACATATGTCTGCGTTGTGCTCCTAGTTTCATTCCTAACTTTTGGAGAGCTTTTCGGTGGAGTCTGGGAACAGTTTGCTCATGAAAGACCAGGTATATTCAAAAAGTATGCAACCTTTATTCATAAAATATTACAATCCTACACAAATCTCCTTCAAAGTAGTTCTATTGGGCTGCCACACACTTCTTCCAACAATTCTGTCACTGTTGGAAGCACATCGAAACACCTCTTTTGAGATGACACATCCCTTTCAGGGACATTTTCAGCTTGAGGAAAAGCCAGAAGTCACACTGAGTCATGTTGGGAAATTAGCCTGATGAACCACATGTGTTCTGTGTTTGGCCAGGAACTCTGTATCAATGTGAAGAATGGGCAGGTGCATTATCATGATGGACTGTCAATTGTCCACTGCCCACAGACCTGGCTGTTTGTGTCTCACAGTGTTGCAAAGGCATTGTAGAACCTCTTGGTAGTTCTCCTTGGTGATGGTTGTACCATGCGGGGCGTACTCATGATAAACCATGTCACTGGAGTCAAAGAAGATGGTCAGCATGACTTTGGGATCACTGTTGGTCATTTATGATCTCATTTATGATCTCATTTATGATTGTTGAAGACCTACCAGAATGTGCTTCGCTCTCCACTAATGTGTGGCCATCTTTGAAGTGGTTGTACCAGTTCTTTATCTGTGTTGTGCCCATTGTTTCATCCCTGAAGGCCAGTTGAACTTTGCACATTGTTTCCAAGCTTTACACAAAATGTAATGCAGTAGTATTGTTCAAGTTTTTCTGGCAGAAATTAATATGAGACAGTACTCACACTTCCTCACTCATCAGCTGTATACTGGCGATGACAGCTTCTGCAGGCAGGAGTAATTCAAGCATGAGCGTTAGGATCACCTACATAAGCACACCAAACCATGCCTTCCTAGATCCATTTGTTTAAGCACAAAAATTATGGTTGGATACTTTTTGAACACACCTCATAGATCCTGTATTCCTCAGCTTCCCAGCTGATTTGGTAGTCTTTCCGAGGGTGTAACATTTACATCACAGGAGATCTGCTAAGCAACATGGACAGTCACAGTCTTAACAAACTTAAAAATAACTCCCAGAAGTTTCAACTGCTTTGGGGATGGATAATCAGGCTTCCTCCATTATGTTATCAAAACAAAGAGCTAGTTGAGTTAGGATTGTTTGCCATCTCTTACTCCAAACACCAGATCAGGGTCCCTGAAGACAAGGCTGTCACAGCTTCTCCCATTTGCCCGTTTCTACTCTTCTCTGTAATCTCCTCTGGGAACCTCTCTAATTGCTTCTCTGTTGAGAGAAGGGGAGAGGAGGGCACCAGGCAGCAGGAAGAAAATGAGGGTGCGAAGGAAATCCTTAAAACAGCATTGAAAATTGTGAAATTCTGTTTAAGAAGTAAATTGGCAAGGATGTGTGGCTGAAGATCAACTTCAAGAACCTAAGAATGAAGTTTTTCTTTTAAGGCAATCATCCTTATTAATAATTTTGCATCAAGAAAGGGGGGCATCTGCAATTTTCTCATTTTTCTTTGGACAGGTAATGTTCTAGTTGAGCCTTTGAGTAGTACTAAAAGTACGGAAAGGGAAGTGAGGAGGGGAAAACCAGATACTCAGGAGCAGGGGCGGATCTTAGTGGAGGCAAATTAAGCGGCCGCCTCAGGGCGCCACATGGCCAAAGGGCGCACCCAGGGCCAGGCGCCACGCCCCCAGGAGTGCCGGCAGGGTGGGAGGAAGGCTCGCGCAGGGCGAGAGAGGAGGAGGCAGAGGAGCGCGCCTTTCCTTTCTCCCTGCCTCACCCTGCACCCTGTGTGCATCTCATCCCTCACCCTGCACATGCCTTTCCCTCCCCGCCCCCGCCGAGGATGCCTTGCGCAGGGCGATAGAGAAGGGGGCAGAGGCGTCTGCCTTTTTCATCTCCCGTGCCCCCCGCAAGTCTCCTCTGTCTGTTGCCGCTGCTGCCGCCGGTGCATGTGGGGCAAGGGAGGAGGCCACGTGGGTGCCCTTCCCTGGGGGCCGGGAGCAGGACTTTGCAGCCAGACGAGCCTGCCAGCCAGAGGGCACCTAGCCCAACCCCCGGGCCCTTGCTCCCAAAATTAGCCTAGACCTGATAAACACACACACATATATATATACATATACACAAAAAGAGAATAGAAAGAGGGGAGGGAAAAGGGTGAGAAGCGAGGAAGGGGAAGGTAAGAAGAGGAAAGAGACTAGGAAGGGGGAAGGAAAAGGGTGAGGAGGAAGGAAGGATGGGGACTGTACAGACCCACACAGAGAATAGGAAGAGGGGAGGGAAAAGGGTGAGGGCCCTTCCACACAGCCCTATATCCCACAATATCTGCTTTGAATATCTGAGTCCACACTCAGAGAATGTGGGGTTTTCTGCCTTGATATTCTGGGGTATAGGGCTGAGAAGGAAGGAAGGGGAATAGATATAGACACACACACATACTCAAAGAGAATAGGAATAGAGCAGGGAAAATGGTGGGAAGGGATATATATATATATATATATATATATATATATATATATATTAGGCATGCTAAAATTGAAACGGAAATCTAATTGATTCGTTAGAAATCCGTAATTAATGGGACTTTTGTTGTTTTACGGATCGCTGCCCCGAACCAGGAAGTAGACTTCCTTTTACGGTCCGTGAGGCCAACAATTTGCGTTAGGATCGTTAGAAATTCTTAATTATTAATTAATTAATTATTGTACTACTCACTTCTCCCTGTCTTCTCCCCCTCATTTCCTTCCCGCCTTCATTCAGCTTCTTCTTTTTCCCGCATTTCTATGGGGAACTGGAAGTGACGCTGCTGTTGGGTAGAGGCAATGCATTCTGGAAAGTGATTCACACACACACATGCGCGCACGCTTCTCCTCTCTCTCCAGGCTTCCCCCCCTCCTTCTCTTCCCCGTTGCTCTGCTGCCATGCATGCCCCATCGCAGGGGCCTGCTTCACACACACACACACATGCGCGCACGGCTTCTCCTTCCCCGTCTCTCCAGGCTTCCCCTGATTCACACACACACACACACGCCCTTCTCTTCCCCAGGCTTGCTCTGCTGCCATGCATGCCCCATCGCAGGGGCCTGATTCACACACACACACACGCGCGCGCACGCTTCTCCTCTCTCTCCCGGCGCTCTCTCAGATGCTTCTCTTCCCCGTTGCTCTGCCTTGCCCCATCGCAGGGACCAGCTTCAGCCCTCCAGGTACGTGTTTTGGACTTCAACTCCCACCATTCCTCACAGCCTCAGGCCTCTTCCTTTTCCTCTCAGCCTGGGCAAACTTGGGCCCTCGCTCCCTCAGGATCGGGGTGAGAGAGAGCAGCGAGGAGCGAGGGGGGCTCCTCCTCCTTTTCTTTTGCTGCTTCCAAGAATAGAAAACCCCTCCCTCCCTCCCTTCCTCCTTCCCTCCCTCCTTCCTATTTGGAGAGTCCCATCTAGAATTCAGTGTGGTTTATTCAAGTTTTGGCCTACAACTCCCAGAAATCCCAGCCAATTTACCAGCTGTTAGGATTTCTGGGAGTTGTAGGCAAAACCATCTGGAAAGCGCATGCTCTGGCATACAAATTTCTAACGAATTTCGTTAGTACTTAAGTTACATTTCTGAAAATTTTGGGAATTTTTTGTAAGTCTTTGATATACTAATCAAAAAAAAAATCCCCCATTTGATTTTAGAATCGCCATTTTTCGATTTGTTATCATGCCTAATATATATATATATATATATATATATATATATCAATCAATCATGGGGCAACTTCAGTCCTCCATGTGTTTTGGACTTCAACAACCACAATTCCAAACAGCCAGTAGGAAGTCCAAAATACCTGGAGGACCAAAATTTGTCTATGCACCATATACATACATACATACATACATATATATAATATATATACACATACACACACTATATATAAGGCATGGTTTAGAATCCTAAAATCGGGATTCTAAAATCAAATGGGGGGGGGGGATTTTTTTTATTAGTATATCAAAGACTTACAAAAATTTTTCCAAAAAGTTATAAAATGTAACGTAAGTATTAACAAAATTCTAAATTGGTTCTAAAGTCTGAAAAGCAGGGAAACAGTTAAAAATCAAGGGGGGAACATTCCCCTTCACCTCTGCAGTGCAATTAAGTGGAGCTGTACATGTATAACATAAATATAAGAGGTAGTAGCTACTTGCTCTCAGGACAATTGTGAAAGTGAAGTACGATTCTCCCCCTTTATTATTTCCCCTTTCCTCCTTTCTTCCTTCTCTACCCTCTTCTTTCATTCCTTCCTTTGCTCTTTGGTTCCCCATCCCTTATTTTCTCTTTCCTTCCTTCCCTCCCCCTTCTCTACTTCTTCCTTTGTCTCCTTCCTTCCTTTGTTCACGTTTTATTTCCCTAATAGCAATTAAACAGAAAGATATATGTATAATATATAGACTTTCTGCTGTGCTTTCTGCAACCGAACTTGCCTATCTCAGATTGGCCTCTTTAGTCATCAGCGCGCTTGTAAAAAGCGTGGGATGAGTCCTTCCTGAATCTTCGTTCGTGAAGTAATGCCGAGAGAGAGATATGTATTAATGCAGTGGTTCCTCATGTTGTGGTGACCCCATCCATATTTTCGTTGCTACTTCATAATTTTGTTACTTTTATGAATTCTAATGCAAATATCTAATATGCAGGATGTATTTTCATTGTTACAAATTGACAAAAGTTAAAGCATAGGGATTAATCACAAAACAATATGTTTGGGGGAGGATGGACAACGGATGATGGGATTTGCAGTACCTTCGACGAATTCAGCTCTGACTTCCACAGCTGAGACCCCATGAATGACAGACCTGGACCAAACTTGGCACACAGAACCCCATGACCCACAGAAAATACTGAGGGGTTTGGGAGGAATTGACAGTGATTTAGGGAGATAACTCTGAACCCAAACAATCCTGGATCAGGACCAAACTTGGCATGAATACTCAATATGCCCAAATGTGAACGCAGATGGAGTTTGGGGAAAATAGACCTTGACATTTGGGAGTTGTAGTCGCTGGGATTTATAGTTCACCTTCAATAAAAGAGCATTCTGAACTCCACCAATGACAGAATTGGGCCAAACTGGGATCCGGGCGAGCGCGGGGGGGAAAGAGGGGCGAAGGAGGAGGCAATCAGCTGATTGCCTCCTCCTTCGCCCCTCTTTCCCCGCGCCGCCGGCGCCCCCGCTCACCCCCTCGCCTCTCTAGTCCCGATGCATGGATCGAGGCTAGAGAGAGGCAGAGAGGCGCGCGGGGCCTTTCTCCTCCTCGCCAGCCTGTCATTGGCGAGAGAGGAGGAGGAGGCCCTCGCCACCCCCCCGCCTCTCTAGCCCCGATGCATGGATCGTGGCTGGAGAGAGGCAGAGAGGCGTCGCGGGCCTTTCTCCTCCTCTCTCGCCAGTGACAGGCCGGCGCGAGAGGAGGAGAAAGGCCCCCGCGCCTCTCTCTGCCTCTCTCTAGCCCCGATGCATGGATCGAGGCTAGAGAGAGGCAGAGAGGCGCGCGGGGGCCTTTCTCCTCCTCTCTCGCCAGCCTGCCATTGGCGAGAGAGGAGGAGGCCCTCGCTCACCCCCCTCGCCTATCTCTAGCCCCGATCCTGAGGGAGTGAGGGCCCAAGTTTGCCCAGGCTGAGAGGAAAAGGAAGAGGCCTGAGGCTGTGAGGAATGGTGGGAGTTGAAGTCCAAAACACGTACCTGGAGGGCTGAAGCTGGCCCCTGCGATGGGGCATGGCAGAGCAACGGGGAAGAGAAGGAGGGGGAAGCCTGGAGGACTACACTTTCCAGAATGCATTGCCTACCTAGCAGCAGCGTCACTTCCAGTTCCCCATAGAAATGCGGGAAAAGAAGAAGCTGAATGAAGGCGGGAAGGAAATGAGGGGGAGAAGACAGGGAGAAGTGAGTAGTACAATAATTAATTAATTAATACTTAAGAATTTCTAACGATCCTAACGCAAATTGTTGGCCTCAAGGACCGTAAAAGGAAGTCTACTTCCTGGTTCGCGGCAGCGATACGTAAAACCTCAAAAGTCCCATTACATACGAATCTCTTACGAATCCTTTTAATTTCCATTTCATTTTTCTCATGCCCCAGAGGGGGTAGCTTGATACAATGGCTTTGCAATGACAGCATAGTTAGGAATCCAATGTCTTACATAAGAAGTGGTTCCTAGAAACTCTCTTGTCTGTCTTCTGTCTTTGGGGGTTGGAATGGCACAAATAACTTCCTTTCTTTCAACTTCCAACACTTTACTCCCCTGGGTCAGGCCAAAGCCTAAATATTTAACTTTCTTCTGACACAACTGTGCTTTCTTCTTGGACACTTTATATCCTTTCTCTTCTAGCACTTTCAACAGTTCTAGAGTGTAATGCTCACACCCTGCTTTAGTCTTAGTCCCGACCAACAGGTCATCTACATACTGAAGCCAAAAACCTTCAGCCTCTGGAATTTCAAATTCTGACAAATCCTGAGCTAAGGCCTGCCCAAAAATGCTGGGGGAATTTTTAAAACCTTGCGGAAGTCTACACCATGTGGCTTGACGTCTTTGTCCTCCCTTTGGGGTCTCCCATTGGAAGGCAAAGATGGGTTGAGAGATAGGAGCTAGCCTAATGCAGAAAAATGCATCACGTAAGTCCAATACCGAGAACCAGGCAGCGGCGCTTGGTATTAGACTCATCATCACATAAGGATTTTGGACCACAGGTGTTAAAGTCACTGTAGCTTGATTGACAGCTCTAAGGTCTTGCACAATGCGATATTTTCCATCTGATTTGCGAACAGGCAGAAGGGCCGAATTCCAAGCTGACTCACAATGAACAATAATTCCATGACGCAACAATCTTTGCAACTCTCCTTGGATTCCTTCCACAGCATCTCTGCTTATCGGGTATTGGGCCTTTCTCACGGGAAGCTGACCCGTCCTTATCTCAACTACAACAGGGGCAACATTTATCGCCATTCCTGGCTCATTATCTTCAGCCCAAACCCTGGGAGTTTCTCCCCAACACCAAACTGTATCTTTCTTGGTAACTTGTTGCAATCTAAACAATCTGTATTCTTCTTGCTGTGGGACTGTAAGTTCCAACTGGCCTGTCTCCAAAAATTCCAACCTTGCCCTTATCTTCGCCAAAATGTCTCTCCCAAGAAGAGGGATGGGACAATCTGGGACATACAGTAACTTATGCATCACTTCTCTGCCAGCAATGTTGCACTTTCTTTGCTGTAACAAAGGACATTTCTGTGGCCTTCCTGACACTCCAACAATTTTGATGTGCTGACCACTAGGGGGCGCTATTTTCTTGTTCACTACTGATTTATCCGCACCGGTGTCTATTAGGAACTTTATACGCTGACCTTGTACATCTATGGCAATCAATGGCTCCTCTGGGTCAAGTAACAGAAAAGCCTTGCCTATCCTTCAACATTCATCTTCCCATTCTGAGTCTTCCTCTTCTTCCTCCTGCATGGCAGCAGCCACAACAGCCTTCTGATATGGTTTATAACTTCCTTTTCCTCTTCCCCTTGGCTTCCCTGAGCCTCTGGCTGTACTTGTCACTTTCTTCACACCTGCATCACTTTCCTCTGACATTTCTTCTACACAATCCCTTTTCCAGTGGCCTTCTTTTCTACAGCGTGCACACTGGTTGCGACCCAACGTAAATTGTCCTCCACTATTTCCTCTTCCTGATCCTCTTCCTCTACTACTTCCTCTTCCTCTTCCTCTTCCTGACCTTTCCTCAAACATGCTCACCAAGACTCTATATCCTTCTCTCTTCTTCCTCTCCTTCTTCTCCTCCTCTACCTGCTCTCTAGCCATGTACACTTGGTCAGCAATGGCCAATAGTTCAGTTAAATTTTTGCCCAAAAATCCTGGCTGTTTCTGTATTTTCTTTCTGATGTCTGGGGATGACTGTGAAATGAAGGAGTGTGTGAGAGCGACTCTCCCATCATTCTGCTCTAAGTTGTAAGGGCTATATTTTCGATAAGCTTCCTCCAAACGCTCAAGAAAAGCAGCAGGGTCTCAACCTTGTCCTGTTGGACCCTTGTATCTTTTGGATACTAGAAGGCCGGGAGGCCTTCCCTAATGGCTTGTAATAGGATTTGCTGAAAGTCTCTAATTCTGTTTCTTTGCTCTGGGATATTTGGATTCCACCCCGGATCTTGTTCCACCGGGAACCTAATATTCCCATATGCCACAGCTTCTATTTGCCCATGTCCCTCTTGTGCTATCAACCTGGCTTGGTTGATGATGCACCTTCTCTCTGCCGCCGTAAACAGGGCATTTAAAAGTTGTTTACAATCCCACCACGTGGGATCATGAGTAGCCATAACTCCTTCTAAAGATCCCCCATCGCCCGAGGCTGTTCGGAATAGGGGGGGGTTATGTTTCCAATTAAAAATGTCGGAACTTGAAAACGGAACTATTTGAAAGCTTGTTGAACCCGGTTATGGGCATCTAGTAAGGGACCTGCCGTATAGGACACTGTAGTGCCTCTCTTTCCACCTTTTCTTCCTCCTTGCTTCCTGCCCCTGGTTTGACTTCTGGTTCTCATTGGAGAAGCAGCTCTTCCCACACTATGCCTTCTTCTTCTAGGTGGGTCTGGAGAGCGCCTGTGGTTCCCTGCGATGTCAACGGAACTGCTCCTTCGCCTCTGCAGGGGTGGCGTCATCTGCCTCCCTGAAGCTTCGGGCTTTCATCTCTCTCCCCTGCCTTGGGGACGCGCTATCGTCCGGCCAGAAGGAGGGGGTGGACGACTCGCCTCTCTCTCTCTCTGGCTTCTTCAAGGGGGTAATTAATCTTCATGGAAAGAGGGCCTTGGTAAGCAGGCGGCTCTTCGAGGGGCAGGTCCCTCCTGGAGGGGAACCGGGCATGCCACTATTGTTGGGAAGTGGAGCGGAGGAGCTAGCGCAGGCTGGGGCGCTGCTTTGGCAGACGGGACCGTCCGCTTGAACCCGCATCTGCTAGCCCTTCTAATTCAAATTGCAAAGTCTGTGGTGAATTTACTGAAGTTGAAACTGGCGCCCGGGGAACAGGAACAAGCTCTGGGCTTGCTGGGAGCGACAGGGCGGGGACAAAACTGATTGGCGCAGCAGGAGGAGGGAAGAAGTCTTGGGCTTGCTGGGGAATGGCAGGGCGGGGACGATCTGGATTGGTGCGGAAGGAACAGCGGGGGACCGCCTCAGAATGCGTCACGGCCGTTGGCGTCATCTGGGCCGGCCGAGCCTGTCCCAATGGTGGGGAACATGGCTGGAGCTTGGACGGGGGCTCTGGGGCTGGTGTGGAGCGCGGGGACGCTGGGGCTGCTCCCAGGCTCGGTTGGGCAATAAACCTCTCTCTCTCTCCTCCTTAGCGGGAGGAGTTCTTCTCGCTCCGCTGGGAGCACCGGGAGGACTTTTCTCTGCTTTTCTGTTTGCAAAGCAAATCTTCTTCTCACGACACTTTGGGCCAGCCCACCACCCCCCCCCTCTGCAACCATTCGCACCCATGCTGCGGAATATATCCATTGATCATTTGGATGTACTGCGTAGCAATAATCTTCAAGGCGCTGACACTTATCCCAATCCCAGGTTCCCTCGCTGGCCATCCGATCTCTCGGACAGATGGCCAAACTTCTGAGCACAGATTACTAAGTTCAAAAGATTTCATCTCCTGGGTTTTTCCCTCAACTGCTAGCAAACAAAACCTTTCCAAATTGTCTAACACACACTGCAAAGGGTCTCTTTCTTCTGCTTTGAGCCTGCACTCCCATCTCTCCTGCCTGAGATCAAACCCCACTTCAGTGCTCTCCCCCCCCCCAATGTGTGTTCCCTCAATGTTAAAAAGTGCACGAAATAAACTATACTTGCCGATGTCCTGCAGACCCTGGGACTCGCGTCTCGCCTTCCCATGTCACCAATCAAGTTGCGTCGGCTCTCTGGCGATCGGACCTGACGCCCTCCGACTCCTCTGCGCGCTTATGCCAGTTTGCGCGCCCTCTTGGGCTGGGCACCGTCTTAAGGTGTCCCTGGACTTACTCTAGCCGGCTCTCCAGAGGCCGCTTCCCAGCCAGCCTCTCCCTTCGGGCTTTGCTTTCACCCCAACGTTAGTTGCAGTCTCCTCTTGGGTCACCGGGCGTTAGTTTGGGCGATTCAGGCGGCGGCTCAGTGCAAAATCGGTCAAAAACAGGGCGCCCCTTACCAGCCTCTGAATGCCTCACCTTACTAACCGGGAGCAAGCGCTGTCATCAACGGAGATCACGTTCGTTTTCCCTCAACACAGACCCGTCTAGATACCTTTTATCACGTCGGGGTCACCAAATGAAGCAGAACCGGGAGTTCTAGAGCTCCAAGTACCTAGTTACTCTTACCAACGCTGCCCGAACGTGCGGATACAAGGATGAGGGAGAACACGTGACAACTGTGAAGTAGGGTGAAAAACAAAAAAAGGTTTATTTTCTTTCACCAGCTGGTGGGTATTTGCCAACAGAACACAGCTGCAGGTAGGCAAAAGACCCCGATACATCTCATGCAAAGACATTTATACCTCAATGGAGTCCATTCAGTTAAACCCACCCCTTCTTCATGGTAAAAACAATCAGAATTGTGATTACTGTTGTTACATGACATTTCATTAATCAATAAACATTACTCAAATCATTTACATCATTTCTCTGTCATCCCTAAATCTGGAGAAACAATAGCCATCTATAAGGTAATTCTTTCTCACAGTGCAAGCTATCCATGTTGGGCCTCTCTGTTCTTTTAACTTGCAACATTAGTTCCGGGCTTCCTGCCAGCAGAGAAGGTAGGGACTTTTGCCATGCGCAATGGTGTTTTTTCCATTCACATTAAGAATCCCATTTAACTCATAGCTCAAACTGCACTGTATTCCCACTCATCTAGCATATATGGTATAACTTGGCACAGAGTGGATTAAATGCATTTAATCAGGGTGTTAGTCTTCTATAGCATGTGTCTTACTGATTCCAGACACCAAAACCCTCTTTCAGAGTTGACGCAAGTAGCATCACTCTCTGACTGTACTTTTTATATGTTCTCGGAAAAGTACCAAACCTGCTTCACTACAGTATTTAAAATTACCTAGGTCCGGCCCTGCTCAGGAGCAGGAATCAGATGAGGAGCTACAGAGGAAGAAGATCCGGCAAATACTTGAGGAATCTACTGATGAGGATTCTTTTGAGGGTTTCTCTGGGGATGATGGGTCTACCTGGTCTGGCCCTTTCTGTGTTGTGACAGGTAATGATCTCTTTATTATACGAAATTACACGTAATAGCCCTGAAACTGGTTTTCAATACACACTGCAGAATTATAACCTTTTGACAGCACTTTTAGCTGCAATTGCTCCACCCTATGGAATCCTGGGATTTGTAGTTTGTTGTGGCACCTGACAGGATTGAATTGTATAGATACGAATAACCTATACTTTAATCAGAATAAGATGAAAGAACTATGGGCTGAGAAGTTGACTGATCTGGTTTATTGCTGGCTTTGAAATTGAAAGGCTGCTTGAGTTCCACAGGAGAAAACTGAAAAATAAATCAAGTAAATAATAATTAAATACAGTTTTGTTGATGGGAAGACTCTTCCTGAACAGGTATTTTTTTCAGAAGGTATGAAGTTTTGGCAGAGTGCCAGGGTTATCACAATGATATTAATGTTGGACTAGGCCTCCAGAAGCCCAAGGTTTGAATCTTTACTTACTCATGGAAATCAATTGAGTGATCTTGGGCAAGTCATACTTTCTCAGTCTTAGAGGGAAGGCAATCTCTTCTGCTTAAATCTTGGCATTAAAAGGGCAAGAGCTAGGAAAAATAAAGAATTACCAGCTAAATAAAGTTTAAAAACAAAATCTCATGCACTATGAAGCAGGGAGTGAGGGAACCAAGAAGAGGGAAAGTTCAAAAGGATGGAGTTTGATGACGTACAAGCCAAGAATGAGAGATCTGAAGAGAGGACTGAGAGGACCTTGAAGTGGAAAAAATACCAGCTGAATACAGAGACTTATCAGGAAGGCGGGGGAGGGCAAATGCAAGCTGCTGAAGAATCCATGAGGCAGCTGATAAGAGAAGAACAAAGGAAAGAAATATTCATATTTT
>JARBWK010000001.1:35949814-36092919 GCA_030556195.1 Anolis apletophallus | reverse complement strand
CAAATTGCACCCACATCCTGTCTAGAAATCATCAGGAAGATGCCATAGTGAACCTGGTTCAGAATTTACCTGCTAGACGTTTGGGTTACCGTGCCACTGGACTTCCAGAGGGAATAGTATGGATCTGTGGAAAAATAGCAATGCCTGTGCTTCCTGTAGTTTGGTCTGGAGTTTGTACCTAGGGTACCCTGCAACCAGGGGCTTGAGGGTGCTTCCCAAAGAGGCTCATGTGACTAATCTATACCTACATGTTCATAAACGCTCTTTTGCGGATGTGAAGCGTTATGGGTATGATTCTGACAGAACTTACTTAACTGAAGGCCAGAAGATTGTAGCAATTGCAGGCCCTTGGATAGGGGTGGCTTGGAACATAAAACAGTTGCGTGTGTTATCATATGATTTAGAAGCCTTGGCTAATGACACCCATGAGGGCTTGTTAATTTTGCAGGAAGAGGTGAATTCTCTGGCAAAAAATGGAAATGCAGCAAAGACTGGCGTTAGATTATCTGCTTTCAAAGAAGGGCGGCTTCTGTGCGTGGTTAAATCAAACGTGCTGTCATTTTATAAATAAGACTGGAGAGATTGAACTGGATTTAAGTAAAATTCAGGGTGCTGCTAGAGAAATACAAAAAACTTATTCAGATCCAAGTGAATTTTGGAATACAGTGTTGGGCTGGCTGCCGAACTTACATTGGTTACGTTCTCTTGTAATGATAACCATTGTGGTGATCTGTTCAGTGTTAATCATAATGTGCTGTCTGCCTATCGTGCTCAGATGCTGTGCTAAGGCAGTACAGAGTTCTTTGGAGTCAGTAAAGGGAGTGCATACTGTTAAAACTGGAAAACCCGGGGTCTTACGAGACTGGAGGGTTGATTGGTCTAAATAGGTGTTCCAGATGTTTGTGTAGGAAACCCCTTGCGATGGGTTTCCCACAAAGAAATCCTGGAATGAAGCAGGTTTGGTACTTTTCCGAGCATAAAAGTACAGTCAGAAAAGTGATGCTACTTGCGTGTCAACTCTGAAAAAGAGGGTTTTGGTGCCTGGAATCAGTAAGGCACATGTTATAGAAGACTAACACCCTGATTAAATACATTTTAATCCACTCTGTGCCAAGTTATACCATATATGCTAGATGAGTGGGAATACAGTGCAGTTTGAGCTATGAAAGTAATGGGATTCTTAATGTGAATGGAAAACACCAATGCGCATGGCAAAAGTCCTACCTTCACTGCTGGCAGGAAGCCCGGAACTAAAGTTGCAAGAAAGAACAGAGAGAGGCTAAAATTGATAGCTTGCACTGTGAGAAAAGAATGTTTACAGAAGGCTATTGTTCTCTTTTCTAGTGATGACAGAGACATGATGCAAATGATTTATATAGTGTTTATTGGATTAATGAAATGTCATGTAACAACATTAATCACCAGCCAATTATGATTGTTTTAACCATGAAGAAGGGGTGGGTTTAACTAGATGGACTCCATTACGAGTATAAATGCCTGTGTATGAAATGTATCGGGGTCTTTTGCCCCTATCTACAGCCGTGTTCTGTTGGCAAATACCCACCAGCTGGTGAAAGATAATAAACCTTTTTAAAACTGAAAAATAAATCAAGTAAATAATTAAATACAGTTTTGTTGATGGGGAAGACTCTTCCTGAACTAGGTATTTTCTGTGAAGGTATGAAGTTTTGGCAGAGTGCCAGGGTTATCACAATGATATTAATGTTGGACTAGGCCTCCAGAAGCCCAAGGTTTGAATCTTTACTTACTCATGGAAATCCATTGAGTGATCTTGGGCAAGTCATACTTTCTCAGTCTTAGAGGAAGGCAATCTCTTCTGCTTAAATCTTGGCATTAAAAGGGGCAAGAGCTAGGAAAAATAAAGAATTACCAGCTAAATAAAGTTTAAACAAAATCTCACATGCACTATGAAGCAGGGAGTGAGGGAACCAAGAAGAGGGGAAAGTTCAAAGGATGGAGTTTGATGACGTACAAGCCAGAATGAGAGATCTGAAGAGAGAGGGACTGAGAGGACCTTGAAGTGGAAAAATACCAGCTGAATACAGAGACTTATCAGGAAGGCGGGGGAGAGGGCAAATGCAAGCTGCTGAAGAATCCATGAGGCAGCTGATAAGAGAGAACAAAGGAAAAGAAATATTCATATTTGCACACACTCAAAAGTTCTGACTATAAAACTGAACTGCACATCAATTCAGGTTGGCACTTCCCTTAGTTGCTTCACCCAGCAAGGTGGCTTGATCAATTAAGCTTGCTGAACTATCTCCTTGGCTTCCAGAGTTTGAGTGGATAAAAAGCTCTGAAGGTTTGGGGACTAATTAATAAGGAAGTCCAGCAGTGAAGCCCCAACAATAGTCAGACTCAAAATGAAGACATATAACATCAACAAAACAAGTGTTAATAGGAAGACTGATCTGGATAAACTTTTAATGTGTTTACTCTTCCAGCAGTTTAATGTATATGCCTAAATATATGACTCCTGAGCTGAGGGATTCCAGAAATCATTTTTCAAGGCATAAAACAAGAGCCCCCTAGCACAGCCTTCTGGGATTGTCCCTCTTGGAAGACACAGGAACCACTGTAAAATAAAATCTCCGAGGGCCCATCAAGACAGGCCCAAAAATCAGGACCTGTCTTGGTTTTACCAGAGGCATCCAAACTCTGCCTCTGGTAAAACCAAATTAATTACCTAAGTTATTCCAAATTAATTAGATACCCCATTAAATCTGGCCTTCCTGATTTAGTCCCAGCACTATTCGTGGATGAGTCCCCATTTGCCACCCTTGAGCCTTTTGGGCTCTTGGAGCCCAAAGGTCCAGAATGGCACCCAGCTCTTGCCCTTAGTGCCCCATTTACCCCAAGGATTTTCCTCCTCCCCCTTCTCCTGGCACATCATTTCCTCATGCCAAGAAGACAATAAGAGGAATGTTATGGTGGCCAGGTAAGGAGCTATCATGTGCACAGTGACTATCACCAATCCAAGTATTGCACTATACAAATAGAAAAGATCCCATGGCCATTTGTCAAGAAGAACCCAAAGTGAAATTTGTTGGACCTGTTATCAACTGAAGCATCCACATTAGAACAAATCTTAGTGATTTTATGTGGAGTGTGCAGTGCAAATTGCTCATAATGACTTTGACAGCATTTTGCAGACAAAATTGCATAGATATGAGTGATTTTGTGTATTGCATTATATTGTGTTGTAATTTTGTGGCTCAAATGAGATTGCTTTAATTTATAGTTTTAATTTTGTCCATGCAAACTGTCTTGGGAGAGCAAAGAAGCTGAAAGTCGGAATTGAATATTGAAAATATGTATCAGACAACTGTGAGTCATGAAGTCCTGACTTCATATCATATCCTGGGTTAGCATTGAACCATGCTCTTTACACCCCATTGTCCTTGTGCTAAATCTTACTTTACAATGGTACTGATTGGTTTTGCAGGGTTCCTAAAAGATTTATTTAAATACTCCATGGGGTTTTTTTCGTGTCAGGAGTGACTTGAGAAACTGCAAGTCGCTCCTGGTATGAGAGAATTGGCTGTCTGCAAGAACATTGCACAGGGGATGCCTAGATGTTTTACTATTTTACCATCCATGTGGGAGGCTTCATGCCCCCTCATGGGGAGCTGGAGCTGACAGAGGGAGCTCATCCGCATTCTCCCTGGAGTCGAACCTCCAACCTGTCAGCCTTCACTCCTGGCAGCACAAGGGTTTAACCCACTGCACCACTCCATAATACTCCATGTAAAGTCTGAAACATTGTTGCAGGGTTCTTGAGTTGACAAGCTATACAGAGAAGGATCGCTTTCCACAGGTGAGACATGAAACAAATTACAAATTGGGTCCCAAACTAAGATGATCTAGTCCAGGGGTGCTCATTACGGTGATCGGGAGCACCTAGGTGATCTTCGGCCCTCTTCCAGGTGATCTTTGGGCCTCACCAGCCGGATGGCACTCTCCTGCCATGCACGCGCATATGCGCTCCCGCCGCCGCCTTTTGCGGCGAGCCTTTAGTGGGTGAGCCCTTGCCACGCACGGTGTGGTGACATGACCACCCATTGGTTGCTGCTGGGGGAGGGAGCAAGGCGGCATGCACACGGATAGGATGTGAGGCTGTGGGAGGGATGGAGGGAATGTGTGTGTGTGTGAGAGAGAGAGAGAGCCAAGGAGAGAAGAAAGAAATCCGGAGAACTTTTTCAGATCCTTTTGGCAGGCAGGCGGGCGCTCGAAGGAGAGAGGGAGAGAAAGAGGCGAAGGAGGCTGGGCAAAGTGGGGCAAAGCCAAGCAAGCCCCGCCGCAAACCCTGCTGCTGCCCTCGGGACTCCCATTCCAAGCCGAGACCTGGGCGAGCGAGCTGTGTGGGGCTGCTTTCTTTCCTTGGTTGGGGGCGAGGAGGGAGGGCTCCGCCATGTTCCTGGGGCTGAACCCGAGGAGGAGAGGGCTGCGGTGAAGTAGACTCCACTTGCTGCTGCTTGTGCCCTCGCCGCCTTTCTCCGCCTCGCCCTCCCTCGCCCTCAAAGGAGAAAGGCGGCGAGGGCCCATGGGAGAGAGAGAGAAAGAGCCGGCTAGGAAGAGCCACCCTCTCTTTCTCTCTCTCCCCCCCCCCATGGGCATGGACTGCCACCAGTGGGAGGGGTCCTCCTTCCTGCCAGTCGTCCACTCAGGCATCCTTTCTGAGTGACAGCCTCGAAAGGAAGGAAGGAAGGGCGCCCCCTCCTGCTGCATTCTGTCACTTTGGGGAAGCACCTCTTCCACTCTTCCTTCTCCTGCCCAGGTAAGGAAGCCTCAAGGGAGGAGGGAGAGGGGAGGCTGCCGTGGGGAGGCTCCAGCCTCACGTGGGTCCCTCGGTTGAGTTTCCTGGCCCAGGCAGCAGCCAGGCGGCCCCTCTTCCCAGTCCTGCGCCTTCCGAGCCGCCGCCAAAGCCATATCTGGCCAGAGCGCTGGTGGGTGCGCCTATAAATACCCTCCTGCTGCATGCGTGGGAGGGGCCTGCTGTGCACGCAAGAAGCAGGACGGGATGGGGACTTCCTGCTTCGCGAAAGCACGCAGCAGGAAGGAGGAAGGCAACGAAGACATTAAGAGAGAGAGAGAGAGAGCGCGCGCAGGCAAGGAGGATCCTTTTCCCGGGTGCGCGCAGTAGCAAGTTCATGGGCAGTCAAGAAAGAAGCCCCGCGCGGACGGAAGGCTGCAGTAGGAGCATGTGCGCGCATACGCTCACATGAACAACAGGTGATCTTTTCAACTTGATTGTTCATATAGTAGCTCGCATGATGAAAAAGTGTGGGCACCCCTGATCTAGTCAATACAGATCCATTTTAGGAATTTCATTGTGAAATGGTGACACCTTGACAGGCATCTCTTATGATCTTTATTTATAGGATCTTTTTACTACTATTATTGTATATTTGATCTATAGTGCTGAGCATACAACATATTCAGAGGATGTTGAAGTGATGAAATGTAACAGAGCCTGTTTATGACTGTTACAATAATAATCTAAAGCATTGTTAAGTCAAAGTACTTTTTGGACCATTTCAAATGGTGTTGTATTGTGTTGCCTCCATTAATTCATTCATTGTTAAAAATCAGACATCATATTCAGAGCCTTAATTGCTCATGTTTTGAAAGAACATCAATGATGCTTCAGTCAAGGACCATTCATACCTGTAATCCAATCAATTGCTTCCATTACAAAGCGTAACACATTGGTTTCATAATGTAGAATCTGACAAATATGCTTCTCTGGCCTTTCAAAAGATGTTTATCACATAAACATCTTTTTAGAAAGAGTAGTCTGGCAACATCCTGACCCCCTTCACCAATATATGTGATCTGCCAGATTGCAGATAAATCACAGCTTTTACATTAGGAGAATCATAGAATCATAGAGTTGGAAGAGACCTCATGGGCCATCCAGTCCAACCCCCTGCCAAGAAGCTGGAAAATTGCATTCAAAGCACCCCCGACAGATGGCCATTCAGTCTCTGTTTAAAAGCTTCCAAAGAAGGAACCTCCACCACACTCTGGGGCAGAGAGTTCCACTGTTGAATGACTCTCACAGTCAGGAAGTTCGTCCTAATGTTCAGATGGAATCTCCTTTCTTGTCGTTTGAAACCATTGTTCCGCGTCCTAGTCTCCAGGGCAGCATGACTTTCTCTCACATATTTATACATGTCTATCATGTTTCCTCTCAACCTTCTCTTCTTCAGGCTAAACATGCCCAGCTCTTTAAGCCGCTCCTCATAGGGCTTCTTCTCCAGACTCTTGATCATTTTAGTCACCCTCCTCTGGACACATTCCATCTTGTCAATCTCTTCAATTGTGGTGCCCAGAATTGGACATAATATTCCAGGTGTAGTCTAACCAAGGCAGAATAGAGGGGTAGCATGACTTCCCTGGATCTAGACACTATACTCCTATTGATGCAGGCCAAAATCCCATTGGCTGATTTTACCGCCACATCACATTGTTGGCTCATGTTTAACTTGTTCATGAGGATCCCAAGATCTTTTTCACACATACTGCTGTCAAGCCATGCACCCTCCATTCTGTATGTTTTCATTTCTTTTTTTTTTGCCTAAGTGGGGTATCTTGCATTTGCCCCTGTTAGTTTTGGCCCATCTCTCTAATCTGTTAAGATCGTATTGAATTCTGCTCTGTTATTTTTATCTAGCGTTCATTTAATCATTTCTCAAGCAAGCCCATCCTAATATATATATATATATATATCTCACATAAAACTGCACCACAGAGGTAACTGTAGTGACAGCTGGAATTCAGCAGTAGGAAACTAGAACCATCCATTATGGGCATCACTTGTGACTTTAACTGCAAGCTGTTCTTCCCTTTAGTTCTGCTAACACCAATCAATGGCATGATTTAACAACAGCAAATGTTTGACTGGCTGTATGTGCAAACTTAAACAAGAGGTCATGGGGATTATTGAGATGTGTTTGAGGACATAAGTGCAACAGCGGGTGGTTTGTATAGCTCTGGAGACAAATACTAGGACATGTCAAGCTCTAGCTGTGATTCTGGAATAGGATCATTTTCAAAGAAGTAGCCATGTTAGTCTCTTGGAGCATAAAAAGGAGGGAGAAGGGAAAAAAGGGAATGTGGCAATACTTTTAAGACTTATTTTTTCTGGATGTAAACCCACTTCTTTCGATGTAGTACAGAATAAAATTAAGATTTCAGGAATAAAATTTATACAGTTGTGGAAAAGAATGTGATAGGATCTAGAGAAATGTGAGCCAATTCACCTGCCCTACATTTTTAATCTTTATCCTTACAGTATTCAGTTGGTGTTGATATATGAAAGCAATAACGTCCTCTTCTCAAAAATCAGTTCACATAGGTTTACATTTCTTTCTGTCCTTGAACAGAAGGAAATAAGAAAGTAGCAAAGGAAGACTAGAAAGAGGAACAGCTGAATTGACAATTACTTCATAGTGCACTTTATATGGTATATTAATTCAAGGGGTTTTCCCCCCCTACCTCACATGTAACAAAAGGAATCTTCTCAGAGAATGTTTTAAAACCCAGGAAGCTGACATTTGGTAAGCAGAGTTACTGCTTTCACCGATCAACACTAACTGACCACTGTAAAGATTAGAAAAACCTATGTCACCTTACCCAGCTTTTAATAACCTAGGGCAAAGGAAGTGATTTGGATCTTTCTGGATCCCATTACATTCCATCCCATGCCAACTCTATAAATATGCTTTATAGCTGAGGTCTTAATACCTTTTTGTTTGGCTTCTAAAGAAGTGGGTTTATATCTGCTCTGAGTCCCATGCAGGATGGGATAGAGCAGGGTAGAAATACAGTCAATAAATAAATAAATATCAATGAAGGTTCATGCTAAAATAAAAACCAGTTAGTCTTAAAGATGCTGCCACAGTCCTCGTTTTATCCCCATTCTTTCCCTTTTAAAATCAATTATGGGACAGGATGTTGTCCTGAAGGCACCTATAAGACAGGGGTTTTTTTAACGGTGAAGAGAAGATGATATAGCACATGGTAAATTCAGTGAAAGCATATTTTGTTAAGATTTGGTGCTAAATTTGTCTGGAACTGTAAAGAAAGAAACACATGGAGGCGTTTAAACTAGCTGATGGTAAAAAGAAAACCACCGAAAGGCAAGATTCTTCTTCCTGCCCAAATAGGGCTCTTCTGCATTCATAATGGAGATACTAGGAACTGGGTCACTGCTGTACCATTTCTTTGTCCCTTCTCCAGAGGAGAGATTGAGACTTCTAGAAAATGAGAGTGAGGCTGACAGCTGAGAAATCCTTTTTAGTGCAGAACTGAGCAATAATAGCCAGTGAGCCATATTGAGTCTCCATGGAGCCTTTGGTGGCTCAATGGATTAAACCCTTGTGCTGGAAGGACTGAAGACCAACAGGTCAGAGGTTCAAATCCGGGAAGAGTGTGGATGAGCTCCCTCTGTCAGCTCCAACTCGCCATGTGGGGACATGAGAGAAGCCTCCCCTCAAAACATCCAAGCGTTCCTTGGGCAACATCCTTTCGTTGTTGTTTATTTGTTCAGTTGCTTCTGACTCTTCGTGACCTCATGGACCAGCCCAGGCCAGAGCTCCCTGTTGGCTGTCACCACCCCCAGCTCCTTCAGAGTCAAGCCAGTCACTTCGAGGATATTTATTTATTTATTTACATCATTTATATTCCGTGTTGAGGGGACTCAGGGCGGATTACAATGTACATATACAGGCAAACATTCGATGCCATAGACACACAACATATAGACACTCAGAGGCAATTTAACATTCCAGCTTCTGGCCACCAGGGGGAGCTGTCGCACTCCTTCATTCTTTTGCATACTTCCTGGAGATTTATGGCCTCCTAAATCAGTTAAATTCGCCTCCCCACAAAGTGGTACCTAAATTTCCTACTTGACAGATGCAACTGTTTTTTGGGTTGCAAAGGTTGACAATGAGCTACACAATTTGGTCGAGCGCTCAAATGATGGTCTTCTCTAAGCTTTCCTGTCTTCTCATTATGTGTACTTCATCTTTGCCTTTAATATCCTTCCCTCCAATGAGCAGTTGGGCTTTATTTCCTAAAGTATGGACTGGTTGGATCTTCTTGTGGTCCAAGGCACTCTCAGAATTTTCCTCCAACACCACAGTTCAAAAGCATCTATCTGCCTTCGCTCAGCCTTCCTTATGTAAGCTCCGGCAAGGGGGGTCTAGTAAATCAAACTCACTCCAAGCGTGGTTGAAGGAAAGATGGTTTAATAGGTCCTTAATCCAAAGCAAGCAAAGATAGACTAAAGTTTTCCCGCGCCAGGGTCTCTTCAAAAGCCCTCCCTGGCCCGTCCCCCTGCTGGGCCCCTCCTTCCTCAGGGATGACCATCCGGCTCTCCGCATATCAAAGTTCAGGAAAGGTGCCTGGCACTTCAAAGGGCGGTTCCAGTTCAAAGCCCGCCAGATGCCGGTCTTATCTGATGGCGCGCGAGGTTTGATCCGTTAGGGCAACAAACGGGCCAAGCGGCGCTGACATAGCGCCCCCCTCCGGAAAGGAGCCACCTGCAAGGGAGAAAAGAACAAAGGGGAGGGAGAAATCAGGGTCCCGGCTTTGCAGGGAAAGCGGCATGAAAGGCCTTCAGCACGTGTGGGGCCAGCACCCATTCAGGGTGTAAGTCTTTGGCAGTCCATTTAACTAGGTAGCTAAGGCGGCCCTTGAGGCGCCGCGAGTCCAAAATTTCACGGATCTCAAAGTGGGTGTGGGGCCCCACCATGATAGGCACCGGAGCTTCTTCGGGCTTGGACCACTTCCGGTCGGACACAGCTTTCTTGAGTAAGCTCACATGGAAGACTGGGTGGACCTTGCGCCAGGTGTGCGGGAGGTCCAGCTTGATTGCCACGGGGTTAATTACTTCCACCACGCTGAGGGGCCCTACAAACTTATTTGCAAATTTGCGCGACTGCTGAGTGGACTTGAGGTGCTTGGTGGACAGGAACACGCGATCCCCAACGGCATATACTGGTTGGGGGCCCCGCTTCTTGTTGGCGTACAGCTTGTAAGAGTCCCGAGCCTGTCGCAGCGCCGCCTGTATTTGCAGCCAAGCTGCCGCCACCTTGGCCCCCCAGTCCGTCAGCAGTGCGGCCGGGTCTGCCGCCGGGGCTAGCGCTGGGAAGGGAGGAAAGTCTCGGCCGGAGACGACCCGGAATGGCGAGGCCCCCGTTGAGGCGTGCTCGGAGTTATTGTAGCTGTATTCGGCCACGTCCAGCAGCTCAGCCCAGTTGTCCTGCTGGTAGGTGGAGTAGCATCGGAGGTACTGTTGTAGGGTCCGTTGGACTCGCTCCATCGCGCCGTCCGTCTCCGGGTGAAAAGCAGTGCTCAGGGCCCGCTGTGAGCCCAGGCCTGCCAGGAACGCCTTCCAGAACCTGGACGTGAATTGCGGCCCCCGGTCGCTCACGACCCGGTGTGGGCACCCGTGGAGCCGGAAGACGTGGTGTGTAAACAGGCGGGCCAACTCCGGGGCTGTAGGGAGACGGCGGAGCGGAACGAAGTGAGCCTGCTTGGAAAAAAGGTCCACCACCGTCCAAATGGTGGTGTATCCGCCGCTGGGCGGCAGGTCTACGACAAAGTCCATGGCGATTTCACTCCAGGGCTCGGCGGGGTCGGCTACTGGCTGCAGGAGCCCCGTCGGGCGGCCCGTCTTAGGCTTGTTCTTGGCACACACCTCGCATTCAGAAATGTAGTCATTAGTGTCCTTTCGCATTGCTGGCCACCAGAACTGCCGGGCTAACAGCTTCAGGGTCTTGGTGAGGCCGAAATGGCCGGACAATGTGGAGTCATGGGCTTGGGCCAGGATCCGGGCCCTCTGGCTCAGCGGGACGTAGAGCTTGTCCTTGTAGTAGCAGATCCCTCCGGATTCGGCTAGGTCCCCCCGGTGCTCCTCGAGCCAAGCGTCTGATTCGTAGGCCGCCGCCAAGTCTGCCAACAGTTCCGGGGTCCCGGGAACTGCGGGCTGAGGGACCTTTGTCGCCGCCCGGGTGCGGGCCACTAGGTCTAACTGGCGTTTGGTAAACACTGTCACCATTTCCTCTGGTGCCGAGTAGTCGGCCTCAGGCATCCTAGACAGGGTGTCGGCTAGCACGTTCTTCGGGCCGGGCAAGTATTTGAGCTCAAAGTTGAAGCGGCTGAAGAACTGCGCCCACCTCAGTTGCTTGGCGTTGAGCCTTTGCGGGGATTTCAGTGCCTGCACGTTTTTGTGGTCTGTCCACACTTCGAAGGGCAGGGCGGTGCCTTCCAAGAAGTGCCTCCAATGGCTTAGGGCGGCTCGAACTGCAAAAGACTCTTTTTCCCATACGTGCCAGCGTTTCTCCGATTGCGTGAACTTCTTGGAGAGGTAGGCACATGGCCGCAGGGTGCCTCCTTCGTCCCGTTGTAGGAGCACTGCCCCATAGGCCGCCTCGGAGGCGTCGCACTGCACTGTGAACGGTCGGTCGGGCTGGGGGTGCATCAGCAGTGGCTGACTGTTGACGCTCCGTTTGAGGCTGTCGAAGGCGGCCTGGCACTGTGGCGTCCAGCTCAGCTTGGCGCCTGGGGACCTCGCTTTCTTCGTCTCCCCTAAGCCCTTAGCCTTTAACAGTTCAGTCAGGGGGAGCGCTATCCTCGCGAAGTCCTGGATGAACTGCCGGTAGAAATTAGCGAACCCCAGGAAGCCTTGTAATTGCCGCCGGGTTCGGGGCGCCTCCCACGCTAACACATCCCGCACCTTACTAGGGTCCATGGCCAAGCCCCTCGTGGAAATCCGGTACCCCAAATAGTCCAGTTCCTGCTTGTTGAACTCGCACTTGGACAGCTTGACGAAGAGCTGGTTGTCCCGTAGGCGGCGGAGCACTTCTCGGGTCAGTTCGATGTGTTCTGCCTCCGACGTTGAGTAGATCAGCACGTCATCCAGGTAGACTAGAACTCCCTTGTAAAGCAAGTCTCTGAAGATCTCGTTGATAAACTGCTGGAATATCTTTGGGGCTCCTTTGAGTCCGAACGGGGTGACCCGGAATTGGTACTGGCCCAGATGGCAGTTAAACGCTGTCTTCCAACAATCTTCGTCTTTCACTCTTATCCTATAAAAGGCTTCTCGAATGTCCAACTTGGTAAATAGCCGCCCCCCCCCAGCTGGGCCAGTATCTCCGACATCAGGGGCAGCGGATAAGGGCTTGCAGCGCTGATGGTGTTGAGGCCGCGATAGTCTACACACAGACGCAGGGATCCATCCGCCTTGGGGCGGAACAGGACTGGGGCTGCCAGCAGGCTTGTGGATTTCTCAATAAATCCTCTGTCCATATTTTTATCGATAAAGTCTCTCAATGCCTTCCTCTTTGGCTCGGACAGGGCGTATAGCTTTGGGCTGGGTAGTTTGGCGCCTTTGTCAATTTCAATTGTGCAGTCCGATTTCCGGTGGGGGGGTAGCTGGTCACTTTCCCGCTCGCTAAAGACTTCCTCCAAGTCCCTGTATTCTCGCGGGATGTCGCTGGGTGGGCTCTCTGCTGCCCCCACTCCAGCTCCCTCGTGCTCTGGGGCCCCACTTTCTCTTGGGTCATCTACTCTCGCCCACGCCTCTCAGTCACGGAACTTGACGGCTCCCGACTCCCAGTCGACCTGTGGGTTCTGGGCGCGCAGCCAGGGGGCCCCTAGGATGATGGGCTGGTGGGCCATCGCGGAAATCACGAATCTCAGCGCCTCATGGTGGGACCCGATCTGGACTTTTATCTCTCCTGTCTTGTGGGTGGCTGGTTTCCCATTTGCGGGGGACCCATCCAGCTGGGAGAAGAGGACCTGTTCTATCAAGGCCTGGGGCTTTATCCCCAACTGTTTCGCTAGCTGGGGGGACATCAGGCACCTAGTGCACCCGCTATCCAGCATGGCCACTGTCTCTAGGGGCTGGGGCGCCCCGGGCCCCCACACTTTAACATCAAATTTGTATGTGTCACAACCAAGGGGATCAGACTCACCGCCCGGAGGGGTTTGGATCTGCCGCCGGGCGTCTACAGCAGATCGTTGTCGTTTCCCGCCATCCATTCGGGGTCGCTCTCCTCTGTCTCTGGCTCCAGCTCATCCGCCTCTCGTAGGCTTTGGGGCGCCCGAGCGGTCTCCGCAGCGGCGGCGGACTTTCCTCGAACTGGAGTCTTGGCTTGTTGGGTTGGCTTGGCCTCCGGCGCCTTTTCTGGCTTTGGTGAGGAGGCCTTCTTGCGGCAGTCCGCTGCTCGGTGGCCTTCTCGCCTGCACAAGAAGCAGGCTCCCCTCTTCCCCCTTTGGCCTTCCCGGCTGCCTGACCGGGCCCTCGGCGACGGCTTCCGTCCCGATCCTGGCCTCCCCAACGGGGCCGACCCCACTCCTTGGGTTCTCCTGCCATCTCGGTAGCGCCGCGGCATCTGCTCCATGTCGCACTCCACTCTCCCCGCTGAAACAATCCAGTCTTCTAAGGTCTCGGGGTTTCCACTCAAGGATGTCCGACCTCAGGCCTGCCTTGAAACACTCTAGTATGGTAGTCGCCGACCAGCCCCGGATCTTCCCCGCTAGGGCCTTGAAGCTTAAGGCATACTCAGAAACGGACATCTGGCCTTGATAGATCCTCCTCAACTGGGCCTTTGCCTTCTCACCAGCTAAGGGGTCTCGGATCGGGTTTGCAGGGCGTCTAAAAAGGCATCCAGCCATCTCAACTGTGGCGCTTGGGTGTCTGTCATCTGTACTAGCCAATCGGCCGCGGCCTCCTTCAAGTTGGCCCCCACAGCCCGCACCTTGGCCCCTTCTGAGGGGAACGAATCCCCATAGTCCAGCATATAGTTCTGTACATTGGTGACAAAGTAGGAGAGCTGGCGGGGGTCCCCGTCGAACTTTACCTTCAGGTCCCTCCGGCTTCCTGCCACCTCTTGGCTCTGGTCGGCCTGGCCCAGGTTGAAGGTGGAAGCTCCCCTCGGTGGGATGAAGTCGTCTCCACTGTCCCGGAAAGTCACTCTTCCCGACGGTCTGCCTGGCCGCTCCGTTGCTTGGCTCGCAGGCCGCTCCCGGTGTCGAGCATCTGGCAAGGCCCACGGAGGCTCCTCCGGTCTGGCCAGTAACAACCCCATCTGGGACTGGAGCTTCTGCACCGCCTCGGTCAGCTGGAATACCTGCACCTCCAGCCGCAGTTCCGCTGCGCTGGGGAACCCGCCATCCAGGGCTGGGTCCCTGCCTCCGGAGCGCGCCAGCTTCTTGCGCCGGGTTACATCCTTCGGCGTCGGCGCGGGGAGCTGAGGTGCCTCTGCCCCCATCCCCGCGATTTCGGCCTGAGCTGCCGCCGCTGGGGCTCCAGCCTCGTCTCCATCTCCATCCTCCTCGATGCCCTCTTCCTCACCCAAGTCCTCGGGAGCAGGTCAGCGAGGGGATCCATCTCTGCTTGAGACATCTTACGAAGGTGGTTACGGTCGGAAGGCTTTCACGGCCATAGAAGTTGGGGAGTCTATCTTTATGTAAGCTCCGGCAAGGGGGGTCTAGTAAATCAAACTCACTCCAAGCGTGGTTGAAGGAAAGATGTTTTAATAGGTCCTTAATCCAAAGCAAGCAAAGATAGACTAAAGTTTTCCCGTGCCAGGGTCTCTTCAAAAGCCCTCCCTGGCCCGCCCCCCTGCTGGGCCCCTCCTTCCTCAGGGATGACCATCCGGCTCTCCGCATATCAAAGTTCAGGAAAGGTGCCTGGCACTTCAAAGGGCGGTTCCAGTTCAAAGCCCGCCAGATGCCGGTCTTATCTGATGGCGCGCGAGGTTTGGTCCGCTAGGGCAACAAACGGGCCAAGCGGCGCTGACACCTTATGATCCAGCTCTCACATCCATAGGTTACTATGGGGAATACCATTGCTTTAACTATGCAGATCTTCATTGCCAGTGTGATGTCTCTACTCTTCACTATTTTATTGAGATTGGTCATTGGTCTCCTCCCAAGAAGTAAACGTCTTCTGATTTCCTGGCTGCAGTCTGCATCTGCAGTAAACTTTACACCTAGAAATACAGTTTGTCACTGCTTCCACATTTTCTCCCTCTATTTGCCAGTTAGTCTTGTTGCCATAATCTTGGTTTTTTGACATTTAACTGCAATCCAGCTTTTGCAGTTTCTTCTTTCACCTTGCAGATGGCTAATTTTCTCATACCAGAAGCAACTTGCAGTTTCTCAAGTCAGTACTGACATGAAAAAAGGGGTTTTTGTGGCACCTCATGCTCACCTTTGTGATTTCAGGGGGAAGGGTGCCTTTTCAGTCTAGAACAAAATGTGCCTTCTCCATACATCTTGTTTCAAAGTGAAATGCATAACAATCCACACTAATACACACTGCCAACATTTGATAGTGAGATTGAGCATGGTGAGTTTTAGTGAGCTAGCTGCCTTTGCACAATATTTTCAGAACATTTGCCATAGAATCATAGAGTTGGAAGATACCCTCAAGGGTCATTCACTCCATTCCCCATCCTGCCATGCAGGAACATACAATCCAGGTGCTACTAACAGATGGCTATCCAAATTCTGTTTAAAAACCTCCAGAAAAGGAGACTCCACCAACTCTGAGGCAGCATATTCTACCGCTGAGCAGTCCTTACCATCAGGAAGTTTTCCATAGGAGTTACACATTTGTAATACAGCTTAAGGAAAGAAGCAAGTAGGACTTTATTCCTCTGGTATATATCAGGTGGAGAGGAGTTACATGGCTGCTGCTGCTGCTACAAGGAATCTTTAAAGATTCCACCTGGTAATATATGTATGTTGGTAAGTACAATGATTTTGAATGAAGGACTCCTCAGAGTGTAGTCCTTTTTCACATTTAAATATTAACTAAGTATATTCCATAGGCAAATTTTAGAAAGGCATGTGAAGCTTAGTGTTCCTATCTGTCAAAAGGGACTATTCTATACTCCTGTATAATGCAGCCACAGTGCCTTTGTGACACGACAGCATGCTGTCGTTATTGGTATACCTGTTTTCCACCTTAAGTGATCATATGTTGTAAGTAGTAGCTGTCAAAAAAGAGACATTATCTTAGCAGGTTTGTTTTGCTCATAAGGGCTCTGTGCCAAGTATTTTCCAAGCGGCTCGTAGGACTCCATCCCTTTATTAAACAAGACACTCTTGAAGCCAATGGGTCTCTCAGCAGTGCCGTTCCTGATAGGCTCCTTTTATGTGTTTGTGTTATATACATGTGTGCGAATGTGTTTCCAATCAGAGCATCCTATGTTCAAGAGGCTTCTCTCATCTCTAAATCCTCTCTTAGCGGCAGGCAGCAGAGAGGGCTGCTTTATGCAGAAATGCATGTGCAAAACCTGAAGGGAGGCATGGCATTAATGGGAAGAGATTTGTTCATATGAACCTTTATGAAAAATGGAATTGGGGCTTTGCTGGCAGTGTAAATGGAAAGGTGAGATTAGCTATGGGCTTTCCTTGACAAGGGCTCATATTAAGAAGAGAGCTGCCATCTCTTGGTAAACAGAGAAGAACCGAATGTGATATTAAAAAAAGGCTCTTTTACCAGAGACCGCAGTACTAGCTGATTAGAGGGCAAGGGAGAAAGACGTTTATTAGAAAAAGTAATATCACCTGGATCTTTATGTTTGTCTCCTCTCGTGCCAATGTGAGGTTGCAGGAAGGAACTTTACATTAAATTCTGATTATTCATGATATTAGCTTATATATCAGATTTTTAAATGTATACATGCCCCTTCCTTGCATCTAAGATTTATAACAGCATTTCCAAAAAGGAGATTATATTAAAAAGCAATGAATATGCATTAAAAGGGCACAGAAGCCCCTTTTGTGGCTGACTGTTAAGATTAGGCAATGGTGCTCAACCAAGTTCCTTAGTAGATTGGCAGAAAAATAGTCTGTTGCCTTGTACTTCACGCTTAATTAACTGACTATTATTTTTAAAGCCAAGATGCACCCATTGCTCTTCCATGCACTGGAAACTATAAGCTCTATACGGTTCTGGCCCAGCTTACTTGTCCGAACGCATCAGCTGCTACATCCCACCTCGTAATCTAAGATCATCCGGGGAGGCCCTGCTCTCGCTCCTGCCTACTTCTCAAATGTGGCTGGTGTGGACGAGAGATAGGGCCTTCTCAGTGGTGGCTCCCTGCCTGTGGAATGCGCTCCCTATCGATGTATGATCCACCTCATCCCTCCTGGCATTCAGGAAAAAAGTAAAATCCTGGCTGTGGGACCAGGCGTTTGCACACCAGCACAAGGCAGCACTTTAGATGGGATTTTAATGGAAAGTGGATGAATAGGGCCATTGCTTTTATGGACAGAACATTGTTTTAATTTGGAATGAATGTGCATGATGTTTAGGTAATGGGATTTTAATGTGTTTTAATGTATTTTAATTGTTGAAGGGTTCTGGGGTTTTATATTGTTACTGTGTGGGCATCGAGTTGCGCCTTACTGTAAGCCGCTCTGAGTCCCCCCTCGGGGGTTGAGAAGAGCGGGGTAAAATCCTGAAATAAATAAATAAATAAATAAACTAGCAGACAAATAAATAGCTTTGCAGAACTTTGGTTTCATTCAAAAGGGGGCAACGTTGAAAACATTTATTAGTGTCCTTTGATGACTGATGAACTCAGTACCTGATGCGCATTTAATCTAAAATGTTTTAAATATAGCAGTCTCAAAGGGTTACGAAGAACCTTGCTAAAATACATAACTCATCCTTTAGTAGGCTTGCCTGCTCAGGCAAGAGAAATCATGCATACAGCAATGTGTGCACTTTTCAACTGCATCTCTGTGGCATATATAATAATGTCTGCTCCTACTCCAAAGGCAGCTCAGATATGAAATTTTGCTCATATATTCACAAGCAGAACCACTTCCTTGGGGTTTTTTTGCTGTGTATACTACTTGGAGGATAGAACAAAATGAGTTAATCTTAGTTGTTATGGAGTATGTCAGACTTTAAAGTGCTATCTTTCATATTCATATAGCTTGGAGTATTTTAATTGCTAGTTGAATCAGATTGGATCCATACAGTCAGAGTGAATTTATGAATACTTTTGCAGTGGCATCTTGCTTGCTATGTGACATGTTCTCTAGAGCGATCTGTTTTGGAGGACTATAGTCCTAAATAAGAAAATATATTAGCTATTTCTGTTGTCTTTTTTGTTGCATCTTAGTTAATTGTAAGATATTCTTCTGGCAGTGGCAAACTGGTCTAGCATTATTTTCTGTAATGATGAAGCTATAAGCATTGGAACAGTTCCAGGCTGCCTGTGTCTTTCTGTGTACCTATGATTTATCAGTCATCTGAAATAACAAACCCTGTGTGGACTACAATGTAATCCTGACTTCTTAAAAAGCATATAATAACTCTTTAACCCTATGCAGACTTTGGGTCTTGAATTAACATTAAATGATATTATCTGGAACACTTTCACATTATCCAACCATAGCAATATGATTCCATTTTAACTACTTTGTCTGCATCATGTAAAATCCTAGGACCTGGAGTTCATTGAGTGCTAGAAATCTCTGTTGGGAATTCTAAATGTCCCTTCCTTAACTGCAAATCCCAGGATTCCATAAGATGTTACCATGACAGTTAAAGTGAAATCATAGTGTTATGAATGTATAGCATGGAAGGGTCTCTAGATTATGTTTTTTAATGAAAAAAGTAGTTAAATATACTTTGATTTCATACCGCTTGGACCCTGCTTTTTATTTCATCCAGGGACTTTTCCACTGAATGAAGTAGTTCACATGCTGTGTTGAATGTAGGTGGGAAGGGTGTCTCTGTGTGAAAAAGAGTATCCTGTGACTGATCCATCCTTTCTATCCCTAGTGGTTCAACAGGAATACATTCATGTTACACACTTATGGCAATTGGATATCACTTTAGCTATTGTGACTCCATCCTAGTGAAATTCTGTGATTTGAATTTTTTTGAAGTTCGGTGGACCCTTGGGTTTAGGGGTTTGTTTCTAGGATCCCCCATAGATATCAAAATCAGTGGGTGCCCAAATCCCATGACATACACTGGTGTAGAATAAAATGGGAAAATAAAGGTTTGTTTTTTTGGATTATTTTGAGGAGGGATATTTTCAAGTTGTAGATGGTTGTATCCATGGATACAAAGGACAGGCTGTACTTACAATTCTATGTTTGGTCTGATTCCATAATTTAATTGAATGAACATGGAATGGTTTTCAAATCTTAGGATTTCATATGATGGAGGCATGGATGTCAAAAGTGGTATCAAAATGCTATAAATGCATGCTGTGGGTATTTATTTATTTATTTCACATACTGTATTTGTATCCCTCCCTTCACAGCAGGCAGCCACTCGATACCATCAAACAGATTTAAAATAACAATTACAATTAAAATAGTTAGTTAAAACATCAATTAATAACACATTCATTTAAAATCATGCAAGTTCAAAATCATAGTCCAAATCAGTCCATTGTTGGTCACATAGAATCAATCTCATTCTTGATTGCTGCATCTACTGTTCCAACACTTGGTCACAACCATATTTTAAGGTTTGGTTTTTTTTAAAAAAAAAGGTCAGGAGGGAGGGGGCTGACTGGGAAGGGAGTTGCCCCTGATCTCCACATACAGGGAAAGGATAGCCAATCTACTGCCAGATATTTTGAGCGATACCTCCTGCAAACCCAATCAGTATGGCTAATGCTCAGATGTCATGGGAGTTGTAGTCCAAAATACTTGGAGAGCATCAGGGTGCCTCGATCCGGCGAGGTGACCATTGGGTTAGGGTTAGGGTCACCTCGCCGGATCAAGACGAGGTTATGCTAGGAATCTTCTTTGCTTTGGACAAGAACCCTGATATGGATATCTAGCCTTGAAAAAGATCACGAAATGGAAATACAGCGGCCCCGATGCGTTTTGGATAACCTTCCGTCGGCTTGCTTTCTATCGGACTTCCTGTGTGGAGCCTGGATTCGCGGCTCCGGTTCTTTGATCTTTGGTATTGGATTACCTTGGCTTATACATATCCCTCTACCTGTGGATTGTTTATATGAACTTGGACATATTTTTGGGACACAGACCTTCATTAGAGAATATTTTGTATTGGACATTGCGTCTTCCAGGCTGCGCCCCGGACACGGTAGAGTGGAATATGTTGCTACTGCTATTATGCTATTACATATACTTATACTGATCTATTGACTTATGATTAATATAGATATATTTTGAATGAATTTGTGCTGAACTCTCCTTTGTACTGGTTTTCTAACCCTGACTTTTGTGTAAGGCTGTCCTTTCCAGCAATGCTCCTGTTGCTCACATTCTTAATGCCAAATCAGTAATTATGGAGTGTGATATTACCAAAATTGTAGTTTGCTACGAGCTTTTCAAAAACAAATCTTTACTCAAGCCTATCCTCATGTACATATGAACAGTTGCTTTTCTAAACCACGACACATGTATCCTTTTTGATACTGGAAGATAGCCATTTTTATTGAAGAATAGTTTTCCTCTGAGCCTCCTCCTGCTATCATGTTTCTAGGCAGACATCTGGTTAGTTTGAAGTTTCCTTGTTGAAATGTCAGCTGTCTTATTGACCAGGTGTGCACACACTGATATACACAAGGATCTGATAAACTTGAGAATTGGAAGACAAAGCACTTTGCTCTTGCTTGTCCTTATTGTGAACAGTTTTTTGTGAAAGCTGGTAACTTATCGCTTTGAATTCAGTTTTGAATAGGGAAAATAATCTAGAGATCTATTCATTTCCATATGTGTCAATTTATTTGTGCATATTTAATAATCTTCTATATTTCAAGTGAATTCAGTTTTTTAATGATAATTCACCTGTTTCTTTTGATTGATTGATTTGCTTTATTTTTATCCCAGCTTTCTCCTGATATAGAGAATCAGGGTGTCTAACAATAAGCGTGACAGGAGTACCTCTTTTCAGTGGCTCTCCATCATCAAAGGGCACCATCTTCTGGCCTGATCAAAAAATGTGTTAGAGTTACTAACTGCCTATGTTTATACTAACTTATGTCTAGTTTACATGTTTACTGACTTCCTGTTTGTTTGCTTTTACTACATCTTGCAGCTTGAAGTTATTTTTATCCTTTCCCCTGTCTCTCCTCTAAAAGTTAAGTCTTTGACTATGCATAACTTTTGGTAAGTAAAGCTATCTTTTATATGTTTTTTAAAAAAATTACGGTGTGACCCCCCCCCCCCCAAACTTAGCCATAAGTTTGCTTACACATGCTCAAAAATGTTTTCCTCAAAAGTATTTGTGAAGATACTTTGCTGGTATTAGTATGGTGTATCTGGGACAGCCAGGAGCTCCCAAGGAAGTCTGCAGCTGTGTGGAAGTGGCAACAGCAGCAACACAGCATGATTGCTGAGCACTGGGGAAAGGGGGATGGTGACAGTGACTTGTGTGGACACCAGACCAGCGCCAAAATTGAACCCACTGTTGCTGTCTACACTGCTTCTATGCTGTTGGGTAGCTTCATGGTTTTAGGATTAACCCAATTCACCCCGTGATATCTTCTGGAGGTGCAGGAACCTCATTGTTATGCCTATGTATATGAGCCCGCTATCCCTTCAATTTAAATTCTATGGTACATTTCCAATACACATATAATAAATTATAGAATTCAATATTATCTAAGGTTTTAACGATCCATGGATGTGTGTGCATATTAGAAATATATTGTGATATGTATTTGATTCATTCTCTCCTAGACTCTGTATGTGAATGTGGGGCTGTTGTTTGTCAATTTGATTACTTTGCTAGAGAGAGAGCATTAGCTTTCATATTTCCCAACAATCCAGAGTCATTATAGAACATTATGTCCAATGGAGATAAGAGTGCACTTAAGTCTGGAAATGAATCAGTACTCTAGATTACATGCTCCTGTGAATCTGGGCTTGCTCAGTTTTCCAAATCAAATAGCTGATTCTAGCAACCACAATCTGCATCAAACGGTATACCTGAATCTATATTTTCCAGACACACTGGATTACCTTCAGATGGATTCTAAAATGTGAAATTGGCCTTTAGAAGTTGAGAGGGCAAATGCAGTGAAGTGCCTAAATCTCGCATTAAATTAACACTCTCAGAGGAGCAATAACACAGCATCCTTTCATTGCAGATTGTTAATTGCAGGTGCTAATTAAACACATTCCAATTGAACTCTACAGAAATAGAAGTTGGCAAAGGTGCTGTAGAGAGGTCATGGAAGAAACAGAACCCTGGAATAATATTGTAACATTTTTTGTGAAGATATAGAGTGCTTTTCAAGAAGATATGAGTTGAATTAGCATCTCTTTGCCCTGCTGCCCACAGACTACACAAAGGTTTTGCTTTTCCTTTAGGAGAACAGTAGCTACTAGCTACTAGCTAGCTACATTTTTCTGGAGATAATAAAAAACTTGCCATTATCCTGGTACAACTAGTTTATGGCTTTGTCTTTTATATTTCTGACTCAGAAGCTTTTGTATTTAATAACAATTATGACCATCCCAAAATGAGAAATATTATCTGCATCAAACAACAGTTGTTTCTCTCCCATTTCAGGTCAGACTTTTGAGGATTTAATTAAAATGTTCTCCCTAGGAATCTCTAGGTTCTTCTGTGAGACTCTAGTCAACTTGCGTCTTAATGACGAATCTAGAGATCCCTAGAGAGAATTATTTATTATTATTATTTCAAATTTATAGGCTACCACTCTCTGGGGGCTCGGAGCGGTTTACATCAGACGTGAGTGATACAATAAAATGGTAAAAACAGTAAAAACAGTAAAGTATAAAACTGATTAGCCAGGTGGGAAGGCCTGCCTAAACAGATAAGTCTTGCACGCTCTCCGAAATGCTAGTAAGTCTTGGAGCATACGGGCTTCAAGTGGAAGAGTATTCCAAAGAGACAGAGCCACAGCAGAGGAGGCCCTGTAGATCTGTCTTTGTAGATCTGATCCTGAGACTGGGAACTACAAGCAGCATTTGATATTCAGATCGAAGTGGTCTCTGAGGTTGATAAAAGGTGAGTCGATTTTTTAGATATAATGGGCCGGGGCCTTGGTATGTTATTACCTACCTGCCTTTCTCTCATTATAGAATTTAATTGATAATATTAGTTCCATTACCCCTGTTGTTCCCTTTCTCAGATAGCTTATTGTTAATATTATCTGAATTTGATGACTGTATATGTAGTATTCCAAAAGTAAAGTACAAACTGGAACGCGGGTTGCTGTAGCACACAAATGTTCAAATTTATTTAGCATTCAACTTTGTTGTAAAAATCATATATCTTCCCAAATGGGGATGTGGAATTCTGGTAGATAGTATTTCAAATGATATATCTCAAACCCACATTATATACATACCAATTCATTCAAATCAACGAAAATATCTTTCTGAGTGGACGCAGCCACTACTTCGCAATGGTAGTCAACGGACAACACATAACACCGGAGGTCTCGGTTACATACACTCCAACTGAGATACAGGTGGGACCTATTCCAAAATCTCACTGATTGATAGGCAATCGTTATGGCCTAGAGGTAATTCGCTTTTTAGGGAATGAATCCAGAATACTTCTCTTTGATGTAATAATTGTTTGTGATCCTGGTACGGTCGTGGTGAGATTATTTCTAATACTAAAATTTTAAAGTCATCAAATTTATGATGTTGTTTAAAATGAATGTATAGCGGAGAAGATTCATTGCATTTTTTAAATCTCGATCTGTGTTCCTGCGCCCTTGTATGGAGATCACGCCCACTTTCACCAACATAATATCTTAAACATGGGAAAATTAAACAATAAATAATATTCCTACTGCCACATGTGGCTCCTGTGTGTAATCTAAAGGTGTGTTGTCCCTCCAGGTCAGTAATGGTTTCCTGAGTAGAAATGTGTTTGCATACAGTGCAATGGTAGCACGGTTGAGTATGCATTTTGCCTTTAAGTGACTTTTGGGGAATTCTATGATTTGCATGGATCAATAATTGTTTGAGGTTTGATGTTCTTTTGTTAGCTATCATAGGGGGATTTTCCAATCCTGGAATGGAGCTCACAATGGGCCAGTATTTTCGAACAATTTTAGAAATACAATGGGAGTGCGGGGTAAAAGAAAGGGGATATCCAAACTCAATCCTACATAAATCTTTAAACAAGATTCGTAAAATCCCTAGAGAAAACCTGTTCCATCACTGCCCTAAAACACCCTGTGAACGTATTATCTGGCCCTTAACTTTTACCCCGCACTCCCATTGTGGGTCCCGATGAAGCCAGTTCCCCTGGCGAAACGGCAAGGCCTTTAAATACATAGTCCGTCGACCTTCCAAGCCTTACTATCCGGATTACAAATACCTTGAGAATGAATATATATATATACCAGGATTTCAATTGGATTCCGGAATAGAGGGTTTGAGATATATCATTTGAAATACTATCTACCAGAATTCCACATCCCCATTTGGGAAGATATATGATTTTTACAACAAAGTTGAATGCTCAATAAATTTGAACATTTGTGTGCTACAGCAACCCGCGTTCCAGTTTGTACTTTACTTTTGGGCTGCTTTGAGGACACCCTTCCTCCTCCTTACTACTGTATATGTAGTATTATCACTCTGTATTGCTGTAACTCTAGTGCCACGACACTGTGAAGACGCTCGCGAGATTACGCCATCCAGGCCCCGCCCCTGGCCCTGAGGAAGCCCCTACGGGGGAGAAATGAAGACGCGCGAGACCCTTCCGTCGGCCCGTGGACGACCTTCTCCCACACCCTAATATTATTTTCGTGAGACTTTTCTATATACTGTGATATTATTTGGAAGATTCACTGGGTTGGGAGAGGCGTCCGGGACCTGTGCCTGCATTATTTACCATTGACTCTCCTCGTTTGAGCCCGGGCGTCTTGGCTCGCCGCTTGTGCGAGCTTGCTCACCGCAATTATTTTCGTTCATTTATAATGTTGGTACTTACCTGAGATATACTATGTATTTGTGATATGTTGTACTTACGATGTTCTTTGTACCTATGAGGAATTAATACAATATATGTCGCATTTACTAGAGAAGATTCTATTGTTTGTTTACCATACATAGATTGCCATTGCCTTGACTGGCTCCCTGCTATCTTTTCCACTGTATTGCTTTGTGTATGTGGAACAGCATTCCTTTTTCTTGTACTCCCGGGGCCGTGTAATGCCTTGAAGGTGAGGACAGGTAGCTTAAAGATGATTCGATACTTGATCCGAAGCCAGTGAAGTTTTTGTAGAATTGGAGTGATGGGGGCCCCTCCAAGAGTCTAGCAGCTGCATTTTGGACCAGTTTAAGTCTATGGATGGTAGACCCTGGTAAGCCGATGTAAAGAGCATTGCCATAGTCTAGTCTCGAGATGACCAAGGCCTGGATCACTCTGGCCAGATCATCTCTACGGAGGTAGGGGGCCAGGCGCCTGATACGATGCAGATGGAAGAAGGCCGTTCTACTGATGGTGGACACCTGGGCTTCCTTCGTCAATCGAGAGTCTAATTGGACACCCCGGCTCTTCACTCAAGCTGACAGGCGCAATGTCTCGCTATCTAGGGTCGATAAATTGATGGTCCCACCACTCGGGGACCCCAGCTACAGGATCTCCGTTTTTGCAGCGTTCACTTTCAACCTGCTAGACCGAAGCCATCTGGTAACGACCTCCAGACACTGATGGAGATTGCACGACGCTGTGTCTGGTTGACTAGCCATTTTCAGGATAAGTTGAGTGTCCTCAGCGTATTGATAACACTCTAACCCGAAGTCTCGGACCAGCTGTGCAAGAAGTCGCATGTAGATGTTGAATAAGAGGGGTGAGAGGATGGCTTCTTGGGGTACCCCACAAGATAGGGGAGACCTTTCTGATATCCGCCCTCCCCGCTCAACCTGCTGACCTCGATTATGGAATACCTCTTGAATACCTCTTGAAAAAATGCTACGTCTTCCAGTACAATTCTACAGTCAACTGCTGACCTAGAACGCTGGCAGACCTAGAGATTTATTGAGAACTGTCCTCTCATGTTATTTTTTATTATTATTTGTGGTTTTAAAAAACTTTTGGGGGGTCCCATGCCACTCATTCCATCTAATGTAGAGGACTACCTGGACATCTGTCTTTTGTGACCTCCTCTGATTATTTCATAGGGAGAGTCAAGTTGTTCCATTGTAGACACAATATAAAAGGTTGGGATCATAAAATATGTTAATTTAAGAAAATATGTTTAATTAACATCTAGTATTTGTTATGTCTTATCCTTGTACTAACCAGTGTTGATGCCTCTTCTCTTCCCCTTCATCTTCTTTCTTTTTATCCCACTTTTCTTCCAATATAGGGACACAGGTGGCTAATAATGAATATAAAATAATCTTAATTAAAAACAATACAGATTAAAACTATAAAGAAATTCATTCAAACTATTAAGCTTTCTAAATATTATAATATGTTAAAATTTTCTACAAACCTTAACATTTCAATCACACAGCATTTAAAAGCCCAAGACCCATCAGTTCATAAACACCTGATGGCAGAAAAATGTTTTTGCTTGCCAACAAAAGGTGAGCTGGGAAGGGAGTTGCAACATCAAGGTGCAGCCACTGAGAAGTCCCTCTCTGTTGTTCCACTACAAGACCTTAAGCATGTGTGGGACAGACAGACAGCCCTCTCTGGATGATTATAGAGCTCTGGTGGGTTCTGTTAAAATTAGGGCATTGCGCCACAGGAAGCTTGCTTAATAGTTATGGCACCTTACATACTAGAGCAGTGTTTCCCAACCTTTTTTGAGCCGCGGCACACTTTTTACATTTACAAAATCCTGGGGCACACCACAAACCAAAATGACACAAAATGATGCTCTAACACAGTAATACATATAGTTAATATGTTTTTTTAATGTATTTATACACTCAGTGTGAAACCTGGCCCTGTTTCGATGAACACAACATAGAATTATAGTTCACCTGCAATCAAAGAGCACTCTGAACTCCACCAATGATGGAATGGAATCAAACTTCCCACACAGAACTCCCATCACCAAGAGAAAATACTATAAGAGTTTGGTGGGCATTAACCTTGAGTTTTGGAGTTGTAGTTCACCTACATCCAGAGAGCACTCTGGACTCAAACAATGTTGGATCAGGACAAAACTTGGCATGAATATGTGAACATGTGAACACAAATGGAGTTTGGGAAAATAGATCTTGACATTTGGGAGTTACAGTTTCTGGAATTTATAGTTAACACACAAACAAAGGGCATCCTGAACTCTTGCAACAATGGAATTGAACCAAACTTGGGACACAGAATTCCCATGACCAACCAAAAATACTGGAAGGGATTGGTGAGTATTGACCTTGAGTTTTAGAGTTGTAGTTCACCTACATCCAGAGAGCACTATGGACTCAAACAATGTTGGATCAGGACCAAACTTGGCATGAACACTCAATTTGCCCAAATGTGAACGCAGATGGAGTTCAGGGGAAATAGACCTTGTCATTTGGGAGGAAGGCTGAGGAAGCCTGGCGAGGGAGTACCACAACGAACAGAGAGTGAAGAGTTCCTATATCTGTAATCTATGTATTCATTATAACCACTGCGTGCACGTTAATACACATCACTATACCTATGAATGCTCACATCCAATCATCAATGTAGTCTGCCAGCCTGATTCTTCACATAAAGAATAATAAAGGGTCCACTTTGTGCACTCTGTATATCCCGGGAAGATAAAGGCAATGTTCACAGTAAATCTGCAGCTGTTCCTTTGGAGAAGCAGACCCACCTAGTCAATCACTGATATGCTGGGCGTCGTCATTGCTATGGTGATGTAGAACAACACAATGGCGTCCGCGGTTGCCGCACAAGAGCTCCAATGAGCCCAAAGCAGTGGATCGCCAATGCGCGGATATCCAACAATGTATACTAGTATCTGCAACCCCGGCATTCCTGGGGTTTGGTGAAGGAGGAACATGGCATGACTCCCCAAACCTTCCACTTGTAACCATGCCATGTTTTCTCATTGCCTCTCCTTAACTTGATCAAATCCATTAAGGTGGGAAAGATGTAATATCTGTGTAATGTCTTCTGAATGGCAATGCTAATAATTGGTCTGCCTGGAAGCACAATTTATTCTGAATCCTCAAGTGAACAAATGAATGCTCATTGTATCTCCTTATCAAAACTTCTTTACTTCCCTAAACTTTAGTTGTTTATACTCTTTCCCTCCCTTTTGTTCAGTTTTTCAGTGACATCTTTACCCACCCACCTCATTTCCTCATGTCTACAATTATCTTCATTTCCTAAAATAATGTTTGAAGGAGGAAATATCTAGATGCTTTCTAGCGTGATTCCAGTCTGTTATGGATACAGTAGAATAATGTGAAGGGTGTAAAGATTTAGTATGTTGTTTTACTCCAGATACATTCTTTTGATTCTGTATTTTTCCATCATAGAATATTGTAAGTCACTAAAAAGAAAGGATATCTGACTTTTTGCTTGCAAGGAGAATATAAAAATTGACAAAATCTATAAATTAATGACATTCATGTAAAGTTTGCTAAGATCCTAGAAGATGGCAAGTGAATCCTCTGCCTAGCTTCCTTCCTAGAACATTCTGTTACTAGGATAGTGATATATTACAGCACAACAATTACTATTTCATTCTAAGTATCGAATTCAAATGTAGTCTACAGTTGGTACCAAAGACAATATTTTTTCTGGACTTTACACAAGAAGCAATGTGATGTTCATTTGTAAAAGCATTAAAAGCAACGTAATTTAAAAGCTTTTAGCTGGTCAATGACTGATAGGCACTGTCAGAAAAATTCTTGGCAACATCCTTCACATTTCATGGTTAAATGCCAATTATGTTCTATTCAAATAAACTGAAGACCTCATTAACCCACAGTGACCAATTTGTGCAACACTTTGTGGATAACATCACTCTGATTTGCTTACAAGAGTTTATATGGGTCAACTGGATAAGTTGAGCTCTTCTTAAATAAATGGAGACAGGTGTATTTTGGACTCGTATCATGGGAGGAAGTGACTCCTTGGAAAAGACAGCTATGCTTTATAATGTGGGAAACAGTAGGAAGAGAGGAAGACTACACTAAAGTTACATGGTTCAATCAAGGAAGCCCATAGCTCTGAGCTTTCAAGACCTGGGAAGGGAAATTGATGACTGGAAGTCCCACATTCATAGGGGCTGCCAGCAGTCTGACTTTTAAGTTGACTTGACTGCAAACGTGTACTTGACTAGATGCAATGGACATTTTGTAGAGAATTATTACATGAAGAAGATCCTTGGAGAGGTGAGATTTAACGTATTTTTATCTGTCCATTAACTTTCCTGGGTTGTAAAAAACAGTCAGGGAGGGCTGAATGAGAAGGCAGTGGACATGCTGAATAATTCTTTGCAACAACACATGTTTTTTCATGCTGAGAATATGGGTAGGTGAGATGTTCTAAAAAAATTCAACCTGAACCCCATTGTATCTGATAATGTTAAGACATTTTTCAGTATTACATTCTTGGCCAAGTTGCTTAAGCATTTGTTTCTCTGTTTCATAGTAATTGTTTTCAATTTGCATTTTTCTGAATTCCATTTTTTGGCCAAGATAGAGCATAAATTTAATAAAATAAATTTTCATATATTTTAAAAAAATGCATACAGGTTAAATAATTTGTAAAAAGAAAGGAATAATTCTGTAGTGAAAGTGAGACGTAATTGTCCTTATTTGTGTTATACAATAATAATAAAAGGCCAGCTACATTCAATAAACATCAGCTTGTCTTTTTCTTGTCCAAATATAAATTACTATTTCTGTTATTTTTGCAGGATCTTTTGGCTGGCCCAATTACGCAGTCATTTATTATCTTCTGCTTATCTTCTCTCCCTCCCTTTTCTTTTTGAAGGCAAGATGCAGAGATAAATATATTAGCCACTAATTCAATATGATTCTTTTCCTAACTGATGGCTGAATACAGTTAACCCAGTAAGATAATAACTTGATTTGATGTTACTGGATATCTTGGCATCTCTTTGATTTCCTGAAAACATTACCCTTGAAAACTTTAATAGGTTGATCTTGCCACCCCTTCCATCATAAGAATACAAAATGGACATCTATTTCTACCCGTACATAACAATATCAAAAATACCTCTGTTGGGTCAGATCCAAGGACTATTTTTGATGAGGATTATGCTACTTCCAACAATAGCCAGCCAGAACATTTTGGAAAGCCCAGGTGGTTATGAAGACCGGGAATGTGGCGCAGCTGGCTGAGTGTCAGCTGCATAAGATCTCTACTGACCAGAAGGTCATGAGTTCAAGGCCTGTCTGGGTTGGGTGAACTCTCGACTAATTGTGTAGCTGATTGTCAACCTTTGCAACCCGAAAGATAGTTGTATCTGTCAAGTAGGAAATTTAGGTACCACTTGTGTGGGGAGGCTAAATTTAACTGATTTATGAAGCCATAAAATCTCTCCAGGAAGTACACAAAAAAAATTAAGGACTGCGACAACTCCTCCTGGTGGCCAGAAGCTGGAATGTTAAATTGCCTCTATATCTGTCTATATATGTTGTACGTCAAATGGCATTGAATGTTTGCCTGCATATGTGCATTGTGATCCACCCTGTGTCCCCTGCGGGGTGAGAAGGGCGGAATGTAAATGATGTAAACAAACAAACAAACAAATAAAGACAACCATCCGAAGGAACAGCATAGCAATACTTTTTGAAGTTCAAGTCCTCATAAGGCAGTGGTTCTCAACCTGGGGTCCCCAGAAGTTTTGACCTACAACTTCCAGAAATCCCAGCCAGTTTACCAGCTGTTAGGATTTCTGGGAGTTGAAGACCAAGACATCTGGACACCCCCTGTTGAGAATCACTGTCATAAGGACTTTCTCTACAAGAACATTGCATAGTCCATATTCAGCGGTTGTGCTACATAAAATAATTTATAACAGTTTCCATCTCTAGGAACTACCTCTTTTTGGTGAATCCATTCTACCAGGAATAGACCACTCCCTCCATACTTTGGATTGAGACTGGCACTACATCTTTACTAGGATAATCTAGTTACAACATGGATTGCTGCTAAGATTAGGTAAACAAAGAAGCACAAGGGGTGGTAGAAAATGTTACAGTCCCTGCTGATTAAAATGGCTTGTGCCTTTGATCTTGGAATCCTTGTCTCCTCTGGACTACTGATCCTAATAGTTGAACTTCTAAATCCACCTGACTTGCCATATTTGGAAGCTATGGTTTCTTATATGTTTGACTTTGAACACTGAAGTCTTTTTTAATTTTTTTTTATGATTTCTACATGGAATTAGATTCCACTAGTATTATGTTAGGATTTTCTTTTTAAGTTAACAAAATGGGGCACAGCAGGAGCTCTGGGAAGCACATAATTTTAGCTTTCTGTCCAATAACAAATTGCAATATTCTACTCTCTTGCTCTTAAAATGACTGAAGAGATTGTTTTCAGTTTCTAGTAATCAACTGCAATACCTTTTCAGTAACAGACCCTAAAATATGCAATTTGTATAATTCATTTCAACTATTATCAGAATTCTCCGCTCCCCCATACCACATTTACTGTGTTTCTTACTTTACACATGAATGCTTCATTTACCTAGCTTGATCCTAAAGCATGTTTTCTCTCAGGTAGTTCAGTGTGATTATTCTGTAGTGAATGTGCTAATTGTGCCTTTGCATGATGCTGTATTAACAGAATAAAGACCCTCTTGTATTAGATTGAAGGTCCATAAACCAATGTTTTGCTTTAGTGCTAGCTAGTGGCTTCCATGACAGTACGGCTGGCTATTGACATTTGAACTAACTTTAATTGGCTTTGGTCTCATTTAGCATGGACACACGCACATACAGACACACATTGAGAGCTAGCATAGTGTATTGGTTTCAGTGTGGAGCTACAAGAGTGAGACAAGGGTTCAGATCCCCACTCGCCATGGAAACCCAGTGGCTGAACTTGGAGAAGTCCCAATTTCATGGCCTCAGAAAAACTGCTTCTGAACTCTTGAAAGGATCATCATAAATGAAAACTACAGAAAGACACATGCACACATAAGAAGAGAGAAAGGCCCTTACACCTCATCTGAAGGATCTAATTCTAATGTCTTCTATTTATTTATATATTTTCTTTAGTGAGTTTACATCCTGATCATCAATAACAGTAATCCCAGGCATTAAATAATATTAAAACAATTAAATGCCCCAGACATAACAGATGAATAAAACACATATGAAACGGGATGAAATTGCAGCTATACTAGCATAGTATCCCAATAGAAATCCAGCCTAAGAAGATGCTGCAAAAACCCCCAAAGATGCTTCATTGGGTTTAGATTGTAACCTCTTTTTCTGTATTTGTATGTGCGATTTTATGTTTCACAATCAATCACAAAACTAATAAAAATTATTTTTTTAAAAGATGCTTCATTGGGGAGTATACATTGAATAGATCAATGCAGCCTTATTCATGTATAATCAAGCAGGTCATAGTGACTCATTCACACAGAGATTTGTTAACAAATCAGAAATAAATGGCTGATCTAGAAAAGGGATGGGAAGCAATTTTATAAACCTGCTCCACTCTTCCTTCTCAGATTTTTTGGGTTGAATCGCTGTATCTCAATAACTCTGGTGTATGAAAGAGTCGCTATGGAGTCTTGTGTCATCAAAGAAAAGGCAAAGGGACCTCAAGAAACATAATGTGTGTGTGTGGGGGTGGGGGGAAATAAAGAACATGTGTGGCGGAGTCACTGTTCTCTTCAAATTGCCCAGTGCAATCGTAATGCCTGAGTTTTTCTCTTCGTAAATCCTATAACCAGCTGTGGCAGCTCAGTTGTTAATAGTTTATTGCTTGAAAGACTATACTAATTAAAAAAGGTGTCTCTCCCTCAATGAGCAGTGACTTCTTTGTGTCTATGACTAAAAAGATACCCAGATGTTGATCTTTATACTCATACTCAGGTTTACTTGACAAAAGGGAGGGCAGTGAATGATCAGATATGTATGATGAAAAAGCAGAAATTGCCCAGCAATACTCTCATTTATCATGGATTGTGTGTGTGTGTGGGTGTGCGCATGTTTAAACAGTGATTTGATATTTGTTTGTTTGTTCAGTTAGATGACATGTTCAAGGGTGTTAACAAACAATTTTGAATATTTATTTATTATTTGGTCTTGTATGCCGCCACTCCCCGAGGGCTCGGAGCAGCTCACAGTCCACATAAAAACATAAATCAGGATAAAACGTCAAGTTAAACTAAAACAGAGTTACAATTCAACAATCAAATGCCAACCGAAAGAAATAGGTCTTGCAGGCCCTGCGAAAGGATGGCAAATCTTTTTTTAATAAAGGTTTTTATTGGTTAAAACACGTACACATAGGAAAAGGGGGTAGGAAAGTCCTAGGGGCTGAGGGGTGGGGAGGGGGAAGGATAGGATTGGGGTAGGGTTACATCACAAGAAAGGTACATAAACAAACAAATTAAAAACAAACGGTTGACTTCACCGGGTGGCATCGCACTTCGCCTAGTTGTATAAAGAGCCCGATTTTTTCAGAGCACTCTAGTCCTATACCTTATATCCAGAAGGCTTTCAAGTCAATCTTTTTCTTGTCTTTTACATATTTCACCAGCGGTGTCCAAGTGGCCGTAAATTGGTTGATTGTTCCCAGTCTTAAAAGGCAAGTCAACTTATCCATTTCGGCTCATTCTAATAACTTTTGCAATAATTCTTCCTCGTCGGGCATTTCCGCTTTTTTCCATTTTCTAGCCAGCACTATTTTGGCAGCGGTCGTAATGTGCCACAGTAGTCTTTCCTTTTCTCTTCCCATACCGGGTTCTATAATATTTAAGAGGAAAATTTCTGGTTTTAGGTCTATCTTATCTTGTAAGATTCCCTCCACCAGCTTCTGTACCATTACCCAGTATTTCTTAATAATTCCACATGACCACCACTGGTGGAAGTACGAACCCCTTTCTTTTTGGCACTTCCAGCACCAATCGTTCCCATTTTTATACATTTTTGCTAGTTGTACAGGGGTTATGTATCATCTATAAAGAACCTTCAGCTGGTTTTCCTTTAATGATTGTGCACAGGTATACCTTTGCCTTTGGCGCCAACTCTTTTCCCAGTCCTCCATTTTAATATGATGACCTATGTTATCTTCCCACTTTCTCATATACTCTTGTATTGGTAATTTTTCATGGCTTTTTGCAAATGGATGGCAAATTTTGCAAGGCACAAACTTCGGTTGGTAAGGTATTCCAAACAGATGGTGCCAGATGGTGCCACTACAGAAAAGGCTCTGCAGAAAAGGCTCTGCGCCGAGTAGATGTTTGTGAATAGTTTTAAAACTAGGCACTTCGAGGAGGTTCAGATCTTCAGAACGAAGCAATCTCTGGGGTTGTTATGGGGTGAGACGATCCCTCAGGTACAATGGCCCTAGACTATACAAGGCCTTGAAAGTCAACAAGGCCTTGTATGGTCTAGGGCCAAGGTGATCTGGTGCTTGACCGGAAGCCAGTGGAGCTGTTGAAAGATGGGAGTTATGTGACATCTCACTGGCACACCAGCAGGAATTCGCGCAGCGGCATTCTGGACGAGCTTAAGTTTCCGGATCACAGACAAGGGCAGGCCATATAAAGGGTGTTACAGTAGTCTAGTCTCGAGATGACCATGGCTTGGATCACCATGGTTAGGTGGTCTCTAGATAGATAGGGGGCCAGCCGCCTAGCCTGCCGCAGATGGAAGAAGGCAGTTCTGCTGACAGTAGAGACCTGAGCCTCCATTGTCAGCAGGGGGTCTAAGACAACCCCAAGGCTCTTTACTGAAGATGACGGGTGTAGTGCCATGGCAATGGTCTACCAGGACAGAGATATGTTGTTAAAATTGACCCAGAGATAGAGAAAACCTTTTTTTAAAAAACAAGTGAGCCCTGAAACAAAAGTTGCAATGCAGAATATGTCTACATCCATGGTTGCCCTAAATCAACCATGCCCTATTATTTATTTACGGTATTTGTATCCCGCCTTTCTCAGCCTGAAGGCGACTCAAGGAGGTTTAAAGTCGACAACAATTTGATGCCCAACAAACATAAAATACAATTAAAACATTTAGCATATAATTTGAAAACATATAAATCAATAAAAACATAGGTCACCAGCGTCTCCTTGCTAAACTCATTTTCCAGTCACATCATCAAGCCATTCCAAAGTTTTATATTTACATGTTACACAGCATTTGCGAAAGCTTGCTCGAAGAGCCAGGTTTTGACTTTTTTTCAAAATGTCAGTGGGGAGGGGGCCGATCTAATATTCCCAGGGAGGGCGTTCCACAGCTGAGGGGCCTCCACTGAGAAGGCCCTGTCTCCCGTCACCACCAGGCGCACCTGCGAAGGAGGCAGGACCAAGAGCAGGGCCTCCCCAGACGATCTTAGAGTCCTAGATGGTTCATAAGGTGAGATGCGTTTGGACAAGTAAGCTGGCCCTAATCCTCAGTTCTCCAATCCATTCTCATCTTTACATCCTCAACAGCTAGTCAACATTCCTTAGATATGGAACATGCTCATTTTGGGTTTTTGAGTGGATGTGTCCCCTTTCTTATTTTTTCTCTCCCTACTATCTTAAAATATTTTGGACATCCATAAAACTTGGCATTCCCTAGAGTTGGCTGATATTCCCTCCTTGTGAATGGGTGGACTGTAAAAACAGCAGCACTCATACCTGAACTTTGAAAATGGAGACAGCCATATGATGATTAAATTGAACAACAATAGCAAAAAAAAAGCTTTTTCTGTTCATGCCCGCAAGTCATCTGTCAACCAATGGTGACCTCATGAATTTATTAGAGGTTTCTTATCCAAGAAATACTCAGAGGTTGTTTTGTCAGTGTCTTTCTCAGAAATGTAGCTAGAGCACCTGGTATTCATTGGTGGCCTCCTAGTCAAATTCTAACCAGAGCTGACCCAGCTTACAACCTCATCAGACAGGGTGAAATCAGTGTCCTAGGATGCTTTTGCCCCATCTAAGGGACAGAGGTGGATGCCAGACATCACATGACATCATGTGACTTCCAGCATAGGCCCCATGTCCAACCAGGGTAATATAATCTTTGGATGCTTTCAACCCAACACAGGAGGCTTCCCATATTGTGTTGGTTTCAATGGAGCCAGCACAAGGCCGATCCATTAGGGCGATGCTTTCCCCATATGATGGGGAAAGCAATACGGGAACTGTGTGTGGGGTGACAGATTCATCCCACTGCTCCCTCTTTGTTTGTTGGAAGCCAGTGGAAGCTGCTTTCAAGATCAGATAGGATCTAGTATCTTTCACTATCTGCAAATAATTAATTGAAATCGACAAACAGTTTTTGATAAGAGGACCAAGACTTCAATAGCAGGTGGCAGTGAATGAAATCTTTCAACATCCATTGTTTATTATATGTACTTTATCTTCTGTTATTAGAAGTGGGTTGGAGAAAGTCAGGAACAAAGGTCTCCAACTCTCCATTTCCAGAGCATGGCTTCTCTATTTCAGAGCTGCTTTGTTTGTCACCTTTCCCCGCTACACTAAAAGAACTTCCAGATAGGAAATTAATCTACAATCCTTTTTGAGATCATACTGTGAAATGAATCCTACAGGCATCAGTCTATATGTTCAAAATGGGAGCCTGTGGATAACTCGGTAATTTTCTACTTTCTGAACAATTTACATTGATCATATGTTGGATGTTACGTGGGCAACATAACTTGAAAGAGTTAACAGCATAGATAGTGGTGTGTTTTCTGCAGAGGAGAAAAAATGGCATATGAAACAGTCCTTAGCAAATAATTTGCTTAGGAACATTTGCTATCTTTAAATCGCAGTATTAAATGGCACCTTCTTCACTTCAAATTGTAGACAAAGTTAGAGTAGATCCATTACATCTGTGGAGTCTACATGGTTGTAGACTTTTCAAATTTGTATAGATTTAGTGGCTTGACTGTAGTTGGGCATAAATTTGAATTTTGGCATCTGTTTCCGGATTACAGATTCAAAAGCACTCTTCACAAGATGTCCCAGAATGTGCAATATGCTGCCATCTGTTTGAGAACTTCTATCTGCTTTTATGTTTTTGAATCAAGAGATGAGTTCAAAAGGGCAGTGATAATGTTGGAAGCAGCCATTTACTTAAAAATGACATGCATTAAGTTCATGATATCCACTGGGGTTTGGTTCCAGAATCTCCATTGAAATGACAGGAGGCTATGGCATGACATGCAAACACATCATCTCACCTACCTCACATAGTATAAAAGGGGAGAGCCATGCATGCCAACTAAGCTCATAGGAAGAAAGTTGGGATATAAAGTTTGGGTGAAAACAGGTTGATTTTATTTTATTTATTTTTGGTTGATCCCTTTTTGAAGCTATTCCACATTTGCCATTTGTCTCATGGTAGATTCTCAAACATCCAGGATAGTGACCAAGATGCCAATCAACATCCTGGACACAATCCAACCAATATGAAACATTTCTTGGTCTCATTTACATCTAGTGAATACTTCAGTCTTTCCTATCAAAGTCAAAGTCAGTGGAACAGTTTAGATATGCCATTGCCTACATTTTCTTGGATTGCATCTATTGCTATTAAAACTGTTTCCATAGCAACTGTGACGGAGGATAATATTTGATGGTTGGAACAAGAGTAGAGGAGGTCGCCTCTCCTGGGTTCTGATTCTGATTCTGTTCACTGGTAATAAGTGACCTCAGGTGAGTTGCTTGACTTCTCGGTGCTCCAGAAATGTTAAAGAACATTATCTGAACAGCTGAATGAGCTGGATTGCCATGCTTATTGAAACTGGAAATAGACTTTTATTAATTTCCATTTGTGGCTCAGATTAGACTCTTAAATGTGTGTGAGAGTACAGGGGGGGGGGGAGAGATTAGGAGAAAGAAGAGAGCAATTGCCTCCCCTCAAATTTTAGTAATTAATAGTCATAGGCTTTAAAAAATAGTCCCAAACAACATTTTAGGAATCAGCCCTCTTCAGATAATACCATTATTTTCAAATCCTGACTCCAAACAGCAAAGGACAGGGAAAGATGTGAAAAGATAGGGAAAAGATGATGGACCTCAGCAGGAGTGAGTGAAGTAAGATGGATCCCCGTTTTCTCCTGCTTTCCCCTGCTCATGGGATGAAGAGACACACTCCCCCTGTCTAACTCGCTTCAGAGGTCATCCACCTAGGTGACTAAAGCTGTTTCGTACCATGGCCAGGCGTAAAACACAGACAGAATGGATCAAGATAATCGGTGTCATCCAAGAATCCCTGGAGTTGGGAGGCCACCATCCATTCCAAAACCTTGCCCCAAAAGGGGAGATTAGAAATTGGCTGGTAGTTGTTCAATACCAAGGAATCTAGGGACACCTTCTTAAGAATAGATATCACTATTGCCCCTTTTAGGCTCGATTGAATATGTCCCTGTTCCAATGAGGCATTTATGATCCTTGTAAACCACTCAGCTAATCCCCCAATGGTCAAGTTTTATAAAGCAAGAAGGACAAAGATCTAGAGTACAAGTGGTCACTCTCACCACTCCAAGAACCTTGTCCACATCATCAGGCTGCACACGTTGAAATGAATCCATGAAAACCAGAAAGATAGGTGCCTCAGTATCCCTTGGTACTGCGCTAAGACTGGTATCTAAGTCAGTTGCCGGAAAGATAGTGCCTCAGTATCCCTTGGTACTGCGCTAAGACTGGTATCTAAGTCGGAATGTATCTGAGTGACTTTATGTGCAAAATGATGTGCGAATTCGCCACATCGAGTTGTTAGGTGGTCAAAGCCCTCCTTCCCCTGGTGAGGATGAAGGAGCTCCCTGACCACCCAAAACAACTCAGCTGGTCTGTTTGTTGCAGAGGAAGTCTTTCTGGCTGCCCTCATTGTCACGGAGTAGGCTTTAGGAGAGGCTCTAGCCCGTGTTTGGTCAGATGCATTTTGAGTCTTCCCCCAATGGCACTCTAACCTCCGTCTCACCTGCTTCATCACCACCAGCTCCCAAGTGAACCAGGGAGGTGAGTTTGTGCAACCTCCAGGTTATAGAGGTCAATCAGGGCATTGACAGGATTGTCAGCCACCATAACAGGGAAATCCCCAAGAGAGACATCAGGAATCCTTTGGGATCCATAAGTCTCCTGGGGTAGACCATCTTAATGGGTCCTCTACCCCTGCAGAGGTTGGAGGCTATGGTAAGTCTAAAACTGATCAGGTGATTATGGATCCATTACAGTAGAATAATTTTCAGCACTTCCACACCAATATTTTCCCCATCCATATTAAACACTAAGTTCAGAGTGTGCCCACTACATGAGTGGGTCAAGATATCACTTGGGACAGTCCCATGGTTGTCATGGCAGCCATGAAGTCCTGAGCTGCTCCAGAAAGTGTAGACTCTGCATGGACATTGAAGTCCCCCAGCACTATTAGCTGCTGGGACTTGAATCTCAGGACAGGAGACCACCCCCGCCAGCTCTGGCAGAGAGATAAAATAAAAGTAAATGATGACTAGGAAATATGAGAGGTTGTGAGGTCATTGGAAACTAGAAAAATGGGTTTATATATCTGTAGAATGTTCTGAGTGGGAGAAAGAACTCTTGTCTGTTGGAGGTAGGTGTGAATGTAGCAATTGCCCACCTTGATTAGCATTTAATGGCCTAGTAGTTTTCAAGATGTGGCTTCTTACTGCCTGGGGGAATCCTTTTTTGGGAAGTGATTAGTTGTCCCTGATTGTTTGTTGTCTGGAATTCCGCTGTTTTTGAGTGTTGTTCTTTATTTACTGTTATGATTTTAGAGTTTTAAAAAAATATTGGTAGCCAGATTTTGTTCATTTTCATGGTTTCTTCCTTTCTGTTGAAATTGTCCACATGCTTGTGGATTTCAATGGTTTCTCTATGTAGTCTGACATGGTAGTTGTTAGAGTGGTCCAGCATTTTTGTGATCTCAAATAATATGCTATGTCAACAAGTGTTCTGCTATGGCTGACTTCTCTGGTTGAAGTAGTCTGTAGTGACTTTCATGTTCCTTGATTCATGTTTGGGCGCTGCATTTGGTGGTCCCAATATAGAGTTGTCCACAGCTGCACGGTATATGGTAGACTCCTGCAGAAAGGAGAGGATCCCTCTTGTCCTTTGCTGAAAGTAGCATTTGTTGGATTTTCTTAGTGGGTCTGTAGATAGTTCATAGGTTGTGTTTCTTCATCAGGTTCCCTATGTGGTCAATGGTTCCCTTGATTTTCTTAGGAGATTTGAGGCTTCTCTAACACATCTGGATGCTGCATTATTACATACATTTGTGGTATTACATACCTGAATTGTCTGTAGTGATTTCTCTGTGTAGGGAATCTTGGAATTAATAACTTTTTGATAAGGATGCAAGTTTTGATCACTGCTGAAATCATTGATTTTTAATATGATGATTTACTTATAAAAGGTAGAATGTGATGGATATTTTTGAATGGGGCAATATTTGGCATTTTTAAAGAGTTTTTAAAAAAAATTAAAAAAAATAAAATTACCACAAATATTTGATCTGCTTTGCGCATCACCTGCAGCCAGTGAATGGTTTTTTTGGGATGGGGCAAGGAACATAAGTCTTTTAATAATGAGCAATGGCAATACTAATGAGCTACTTTTTAAAAACAACAAGCAATGGATAAGGAGCAATGTTCCAAGATTTGTCTAGTATCGTGTAACTGGGCTGAAAGGTACAAGGCAGAAATAAATGTTCATCTTGGTTTTTTCTTCACAACTTTAGCAGGTTCTTTCCAGGAACACTATCATGATATTTACCAATGAACAAGCATATAATTGTGTAAACTTTCTTAGTGCTCTTCTTTATGACCATTCCAATGATGGGGATGAAAATCTGAGCAGGCCATAAAGAAGACATATCTCCCAAAACTCACAAATTTTCCATCTACCTCTCATGAACTAGGGTTGTCATAGACAGCTACCACTTTCTTGTTATCTTCCCATAATTCAGAGACATTCCCATGTAGCTCCTCTTATATTGGCACCGCTATATCAATATAAGCTGAGGAATTATCAGTGGTCAGCAGAGTTCTTGTTTTGATATGACATGGAGAATTAGAAACGTCACAAGGTTAGAGTCTTTTTGATTCTATCCATCTTCCTGTCTGAAGACAAGATAACATCCAATGTATTTTTCTCATACACACCAGAAGAGTCCTTTTTTTTCTTTCAAGGTGATTTATCATCTGTTCCTCTATCCATGCATGGTGAACAAACAAATACACAATATGTTCTTTCTTATTTTAAATTCTATGCCTTGCCTACTGACAGGAAAGGGGCGGACATTAGCCAGCTGCAGAATGACATGGATGTCATACCCTCTAAGAGGAAATGCCATGTATTATATGCATGGAGCAAGTCTTTATAATCTCCTCTTATGCAAAGTCTGCTTTACCAGAGAGAACACAGAAAAGGCTTACTTATTACTGAAAGAAAAGAAAATGCCATGCCAATGACCATGGCCACATGTAGCTCAAGGTCTTGGCAGTGTCTTTCACATCTCTGTCTCCAACAGAAGGTAGCTTTCTCTGACTCTTTCCAGCTGCCTTCATTCCTAATTGAAACAGTTCTGACTGTCCTGGCCTCACTGGAGCATTCATAGCTTCACTGTCTGCAGGTGATATGCGAGGCGGATCTGATAATTGTATGCATGTTTACATACATCTGCATTCCAAATAGTCTCCAATTTGTGCATTTGTCAGAAGCAATATACTTCTATTTTCCAGCAATTTTGCGAACTCTTCTTATCCTTTAACCACTTCTTGGGAAGAAAACAGCTCTCTCTTTGGAGCCAAAGACATAGTATCTTTGCTATTTAGAGGACTAGCTGATCTGAATGCTTAAGAATGATCACATGTAGAAATTCACTAGGGTCATTAAAAGTAGATCATTAAGATTATTTTCATTTTCACAGATATATTTAATGGATATCTTCTCCCAGCTTTATTTAAAGTCTGTCAAAATTGAAATCATTTTCCAATTTGGTTCTCTCTGTGAGTTATAGTATCAGTAGGGAAATCATGGGATCTTATATTTTGAGGAGGGGGAGGGCATTTTGCAGTTTTTTTAAATAATGCATCACAACCCAAAAACATTTCTACATGTAATATGGTCTTTCCAGGCAGGTTGCAGATTTCTGGTGTCATCAGAGGGTGGGAAATTACTGTTTTATCATTGTATTTTGCTACCAAGTAGATGAACATGCTACCCACATCCTGCTTCAGGTATCAAAATAAGTTGCTTGACTTTAGGTACTGTGTGTGCACTTTAACTTTGATGGTTAGAGGGCATCAACTCCTGCTTTGCTTAAGGTAGCAAAATATCTAGGTTCATCTCCATGTCTAAACACATTATACAGATCCCTAAGGCATGTAATCTATTTGTTTGTATTACTACTTTTTCAGTAGTGTTGGAAGAATGAATTTTCCTACTCATAGCAGCTACTGGGGCTCTATATTCAACCTGGATACTGGAGAAATCTTGCTGAACCACACTGTAGTGTTGTTATTTCTTTCCGTAATCATATCTGACAGTTGGCATTTCTAAAACCTTTACGTTTGAAGGGTTTTTTTTATCCATCCCCCCCACGTCTTTGTCATTTCTTTTTAAAGCTAGCACTGAAGCCATGACTACTGCTTTCCTGACCAGTAATTAATTAAGAAGGGATCAAAGCTGATAATGCTCAGTAATCCTTTCTTTCAAATCAGTTTGTTCCATAATCCCTTCAATGCTAGCGACTCCGATAGACCAAGAGGAAGATGAATGAAATCAGGGAGAACCTTTATTCCAAAATTCTGGCTGACAGGTAGAGTGTGTTACCCTAACCCCAAAATATGAGAACATCAAACCTTTGGGGTATAAATAACAGAGTGAAAATTGGTTTGGAGTAGAGAGCAAAGGCCCTGGCGTAGCAGAGCATCCAGCAGAGCATCACGATTCTAGCAAGGTTTGCATAGGAAGCAAGTGTTATTCAAATGAATTAGATTTAGTTCTGAGTAAACATGCATAGAATTTAGCTGCAAGGGTGTTGTGTGACAAAAGTCTATAAATTCCTAGCTGGCATTGGTTTTATTGGAACATTTGTCCCCTGTAACAATTGCATCAGTTTAGATGATATGGACAAACTTTAGTCCTCCAAGTGTTTTGGTCTTCAAATCCCACAATTTGTAACAGCCAGTAGGAATTGTGGGAATTGAAGTCCAAAACACCAGGAGGGCTAAAGTTTGCCCATACCTGTTTAATACTTAATTGGTGCTCTTCTTGGAATGTTACATTTTGGGATATTCTGGATCTTTTTTTGTTCTTCTGCTGGTTTTCTTTTCCATCAATATATACTGTGGCTTGGTACAGATACGGTATTTTTTGTTCAAGATAAGCTGCAGAAAGGATTACTGTGATGGAGTTGACTTTCTGGGATTTGTCATGGGGTCTTTGATCCCACCTCTTCCCCCTATGATTTCTAAGGAGCTGGGATTCAGCAGGACATGGATGATAAGAAATTGACACTTCCTGGGTATATTTACAGCTGTTTCACATGGAGTAGTTACTCCGCTTCCCCATAGGCACATGCCCCTGTCTACATCCTTTCAACTGTTATTTCTCTGACAGTCAATTGGAGAGATACAGTTCTGGAGATTACAGCAACTAAGTGGCTATGAAGGGCCTTTTGTGTGATCAGAGATGCAATTATTAACCCGGACAGCCGCAGACAAAGAACTCTCCAGTGTAGGCTTTACTGAGTTAAGGTGCCTTTGATGCAAACGTCTCTTCATCTTTCTTAAACAACAGATAAATTCTGTCCAGACAGCTGAGGCACAGATAAATAATTGAGTACTAGGAGGCATCATAGTGTCCATGTGGCTGGGTCAGTTGTGGGGAGAGTATGTTTCCAAAGGCAAAGTAATATGGCATGCTTCCCCTGGGCCCTGAGGTTGAGTGCAATTTCTTTTTCAGGGGGATGAAAGGGTTGGGCAAAGATTTGGGAATTATTGGCAAATGCTTGCTTGTTAAGAATGGTTGAATCCTTGTGCTGATGGATATGATGACACAGAGACGGCTGGCAATGAAAATCCCTAAATCCCTCCTCACTGTGTATTTAATAACACAGATGTCTATAAAGCAAACACCAGCTGATTATTGGAAAATGTATTTACTAAGCATAAAAGAGGTATGTAATAATCAAATACTGCCGATAAGTGTTTCTGACCTGTACTGTAAATTCAGGAGCAGGCTTTGGAATCTCTTGGTGAAAGGAGCATGATATGGAATATTAGGTTACCACTGCCAATCTATCCCAATTTGGTACAGTTTATAGACTACCCTGTAATTCAGAAAATGCTCACATTTGTTGAGCACTAAAATGCATTTGACTTGGGAGTGGGTTGGCAGCAAATGTGAGTTTGGAACAATAAGGACTGGGAAACTTTAAAATATACTTGTATTATATTAACAAAGAAATATACATTATTTCCTTTTAAAAGTATATTATTATTTTCAATCCACTTTCCCAATAGTTACTTTTTATAGCCAGTCTATGATTCGTCTATTCATGTTTTTGTTCTTGTACTTTAAAAAAAAAAACCTGGGACATGATCTATTATTCTGACAAGCTGGGCAGAATAAAATCTGCATAAGGATCAATGGAGCCCTCTTCCCCAGATGACCCTGTAGATGGCTACTCTGCTAATACTCCAGAAATAAGAATATTTTGCCCTGTGGGAAGCCAACTTCTTAACACAGAACCATAGAACAGTGTTTCTCAACCAGTGTGCCGGGGCACACTAGTGTGCCGTGAGTGATCATCAGGTGTGCCGTGGGAAATTGGAACCTCCAGGAAGGGGGGGGGGGTGGAGAGTCTATTGTGTTGAAGTATAAAAACCCTAAGAAACCTACCTCGATAAAGGCACAAAATTACAAACACCCCCTCCCCACCCATTGTCTACTTGGTCTCTCCCTCTCCATGCATTGGGAAGGCCCGTCTCCCTTTCCCCAAGTAGAGACCTCCTCTTGCTTTCTCGGGGTTCTGTGTGGGAAGTTTGACCCAGTTCTATCATTGGTGGAGTTTAGAATGCTCTTTGATTGTAGGGGAACTCTAAATCCCAGCAACTACAACTCCCAAATGTCAAGATCTATTTCCCCTGAACTCCATCTGCCTTCACATTTGGGCATATTTGGGCATATTGAGTATTCATGCCAAGTTTGATCCTGATCCAACATTGTTTGAGTCCACAGTGCTCTCTGGATATAGGTGAACTACAACTCCAAAACTCAAGGTCAATGCCCATCAAACTCTTATAGTATTTTCTCTTGGTTATGGGAGTTCTGTGTGGGAAGTTTGTGTCTTTCTGCCATTCCTGCCAGGATATCTATGTTGTGTTCATCGAAACAGGCCCAGGTTTCACACTGAGTGTATAAATACATTTAAAAATATATTAACGATATGTATTACTGTGTTAGAGAGTCATTTTGTGTCATTTGGTTGGTGGTGTGCCCCAGGATTTTGCAAATGTAAAAAGTGTGCCGCGGCTCAAAAAAGGTTGGGAAACACTGCCATAGAAGATGGAAGGTACTTTATATTGGAAGCAAAGAGGCATCCATGCCTGTGTAGAGTAATTAGTAACAAAAGAGGTTCTAGAGAGCATGCCTACACTTTTGTTTCTGTTTCTTTCTTTGATCTTTCTTTGATAAGCAAGACTTTTTCTTTACTGCTGCCCATAGACATCTCACATCTACCTTCTTTCAAAAGTTAGCTACCCTTCTATATCGTTTTGTCTAGAAAAATTGGATCCATAATGTTTAAACCCCAGGATGGATTACACCTACACATGAGAGCCAGTCTTCCACTAAAATATAGGTCTTTTAACGGTCTTCTTTTCTATCCCATGTGGATTTCCTGAAACAATAAATGCAAGTTTTTTTTTCTATTTTCTTTTGAAAGAGCATTATTTCTCCTGGTTTTGTACATGAGGTAAAGTATTCCTTATCTGAAATGCTTGGGACCAGAAGTGTTTGGTATTTGTCATTTTGGAATACTTGTATATACATAAAGAGATTTATTGTGGATGGGATCCATGTCTTAATACAAACATTTATTTATGTTTCATGCATACTTTCCATACATAGCCTGAAGGTAATTTTAGAGACATAATTGTTTACATCAAACTATTAAAAAACCAAGCGAAGGTGTCAGTATCTCAGCCACTCATTTGGATCATTTTGGATTTTGAAAAATTCCTGATTTTGGAATTTTAGATACCATAAGTAATATTCAACCTATAGAAGATCCTATTGCACTGTCTACACTGGACTACATTTGACAGAAATATCAAATATTCCCATAGTTTTATGATAATCCAGAGATACAAAATTAAATGAAAAGGGAACATTCATAATACATTTATAAAGTTGATATTTAAATCAAAGTTATTTTATTACTCTGAAAATCTTATACAAATGAAGTGAAAAAATCTATTTCATTCTGAAATGATGTTACTCCCATTTCCCCCATAACTCCCCAAACCATGATTGGGTTTGGGGGAGAAGGGATTTTGGAAAATTCAGTTTTTCATCTAGCCACCCACTGAAAAGGAATGAATGCGAGTAAAAATAGACATCAAAACATTTTTTTATGAACTGTAAGGCAGATTGGAACCATTCTTTTCAACCAGAATACTCAACAGGAGTGTTTTTAGATTTTTTAAAAGAAAAACAATAAATATTCTAAGATATAGTTTAAAGCAGTGGTTCCCAACCTCTGGGCCGTGGCCCACTGGTGGGCTGGAATATCTAAAATAAGGGCCGCAGCTCTAGATTATTAAATATGGTTTTCTGTGAGCAAGCAGATGACAACTACTGGATGGTATATGTTCTGTACCAGAAACTAGAGCTGATGTGGTCTATCCAATGCAATTTTCTAAATCAGCACCCCAAATAGGTGAAGGTAAAGGTTTTCCCCTGTCATTAAGTCCAGTCGTGTCCGACTCCGGGGCGTGGTGCTCATCTCCATTTCTAAGCTGAAGAGCTGGTGTTGTCTGTAGACAACTCCAAGGTCATGAGGCCAGCGTGACTGCATGGAGCACCTTTATAAGTGGTCCCTGGTCAAAACAAGGTTGGGAACCACTGGTTTAAAGAAACAGAGTCTTCAAAAGTATAATCGCTCTTCTGAAAGTCCTGGTTTACATTTCGTTTGGAAAGAAAGGTGCTTCATATTACTGATTCAACAAAAATGCCCAAAACATTATAGGCAAAATAACAACCTGGAAAGACTGTTCCTAAATGATTCTCAATTCTTCAAATGTTGCTTGAAATTAGATGCTTAGTTGATGACATTATATACAGTCTGTAGTGTCATTAATAGTTGTCCTTCATGATCAATAAGTTTTTCTTTTCTGTTTTACAAGAGTTATAATTCTTTGGGGTCTGTACCACAAATTTCATGTTTAAGCCAAGCTTATATTTTGCTTATTTTCTTCTTTGAAGCCAGCGAGGAAGTCTGGGACAACAGCTGCCTTTGCAGCATCAGCACCTGGAGGAAGATACATCAGATAGTTAATTTTTCAATTGAAATCAGTTTACTTATAAAAACCACAAGCTATCATAATCTAATCATGCTCTAAAATAATCATCAAGTTGCTTTGTGGTGAAAAATCCTTCATTTGAGAAAAACATTTATTATTTACATTTCCTTAATTTTCCCTTCTTCCAATATACTTAGAAGGGCAGAATACACAATTTTCCTAATTATCAGCATGACACAACAATTTGAATGTATATTGTTATTGCTACTAACATACTGCATTACACTCCCCCACTGCCTATGCAAAACATAATTTAATAAGTTATTAGCTAGCGAAAAGGTATAAATCAAGGACAGGACATACAAGTTGCCCGTATCTATTTATAACTGTATTACATGTAGTAAAATGTTATTAATTACCCTATATATTCAAGTGTAAGGCAATCCGAATATAAGCCAGTGCACCTAATTTTCCAAAAAAACCTGGGAAAACTTATTGACTCGGGTTTGAGGTGAGGGTGAGAAATGCAGCAGCTACTGGTAAAAATAAAATAATAAGCTGACCAGAATCCTCAGTAGAGTATAAGCTGAGGGAGACTTTTTCAGCACTAAAAAGGACTGAAAAACTCTTCTTATACTCAAGTATATATAGCAGGGGTGCTCATTAGGTAGATCGTGTAGGGCGTCCTGGTAGATCGCAAGCAGGGTGGGAGGAAGGCTCAGTCCCGCCCCGCAGGCTCCCGACGCCGCCCAGGTGCAGAAGGAGGTTGGACTGGATGACCCTTGGAGGTCTCCTCCTATTCTAGGAACCCATTGTTATTATTATCAGAGGCTGAATGGCCATCTGTGAGGAATGCTTTGATTGTGTTTTTCCCTTATGGCAGAAGGAGGTTGGACTGGATGGCCCTTGGGAGGTCTCCTTCTACTCTAGGCACCTATTGTTGTTGTTACTATTATTATTATTAGTAGTAGTAGTAGCAGAGGCTGAATGAATATTATCCTCATTATTATTATGAATAAATTCAGGGGCTTATTATGCTCACATTTAGTTAAATTCAGTCTTAAAATATATTATATGGCTCTCACTGAAATAAATTTCCAAATATTTTGTTTTTATGGCTCTCTGAGTAGTGGGTAGGTAGATAATTTCAACTTGGTTGTTTTATAAGTAGTCCGCATTTTTAAAAAATGTGAGCACCCCTGATATATAGTATACATATTGTACAGAATCTGTCGTCTTCTTCTGGTCCTCTGTCCTGGTGCCGCTTATCCTCTCACTCAGATTCTTCTCTTTTATTATTTCTTCTCTATTGGTCATGTGTCTACTTACGGGTTACTCTCTAGTGTCCAATCCTTTTTATCTTTCATCTTGTCTTTCCATTCTAGATTTTTTTCTGCTTAAATTGTATTTTGTTTTTTCTGGCTATTCAAACTTCTTTTGCATGTCTTTCCATTTTGCTTTTCTGTCATCTCTCCTTCCATCTTCTTATCTTTTCTCTACTGAACTTCCATCACTCCTTCCCATCCATTATGTTCATCTTTCCCCCTCTCCTTCCACACCTTCCTTTTTCACAGGTGCTTCTTTCTGCCCAAGATACACCAGTGTACTGACTGTGATGTGGGCTTCTTCCTGCTCTTCTACTTCTCGTTGCCATGTGATCTGCTCCTCTTGTTGGAACTGCCAATGCTGTGTATCACTGAATGAAAAAATTCCAAGAAGAACAACCAAAAAGACAATGACAAAGGCAGTGTTTGTGTCCATGCTGCACCAAAAGCTATTTCCAATACTGCTGTTAGGAAAAATTCTACTATGATAGAATTTGACTTTACATTTGACTTCAGTTTTTTAAAAAATAAAGTCATATGCCCTAATAAAACTAACATCAATATGTTTGTTTCATTCTCTATATTAAATCGCAGTTCAAAATTATATATTACCTAGACTTCTGCTATGGTCACAAGGAAGAGATGAAGCCGTGGTGGCACAATGGATTAAACCTTTGTGCTGGTTGAACTGCTGACCTGCCATTTCAAATCCGCTAGATGGGGTGAGCTCCCATCTGGGGACATGAGAGAAGCTTCCCACAGGATGGTAAAGCATCCCCTGGGCAATGTCCCTGCAGACAGCCAATTCTCCCACACCAGAAGTGACTTGCAGTTTCTTAAGTCGCTTTGGACACTATTAAAAAAAAAAGAGGAAGAGATCTGATTTTTTTTGTTTCTTTTTCAAATAACCATATTTTCTTATTGTGGTCAAAACTTGATAAATGATGGTTCATTAAAACAAGCCAACTTTAAATCATGATTCAAATTTGTTTCTCAACAAAGTGCACAATATTTAAAGTTGTTTCCAATGGGATCATACAGATACATCTTTGGATATATAACTTATCCTATTGAGTGGATCCTATCTAGAAGAGGGCTTTTGGAGACCCCCCCCCTCCATTTCACATTAAACCAACTAAGCAATTATTTCTCCATTCCCTCTGTGACATATGTAAGTCAAGCACTTCAGATTTGCACGCACCATTCTTCTTTTTCAAAAATGGAGCCTCCAGCATCTTTTATAACATAAATCACAGAAAGTAGAGCACTGAGATATATATTTAATTTCATTGTGCTTTAAAAATATCAGCCCAATAGCCTTTTTTCAAGGAAGAAAGACCACCTCTTTTCCTCACTCTAGCTACCGCTAAGCTATAGAATAAAAGAACTGTGTTGAGAATCAATGTTCTGCCTTGGCTTGAACTTTCTAGAAGGTCACATTTTCCTATTGCTATAATGAGATTTTGTTAGGGAATCTAGAGCACCGGGTGACACTCTTTTTTCTTGGATCCCCACATTTCAAGACACAGGTAGAAGGAGGATGGTTGGCATTAGAGGGAGAAAGAGAGGAGTAGTGTGCAAAGGGAAGAATGGGTTAGATATTTTCTAAGATTTTAGTGTTCAGCAAACACACACACACTCGGATAAAGACAGCAGGGAAGCGAAAGAAACTGAAAGAACAATCAAAGATCTTTTCCTACTCAACTTTATTTTATTCCTTTGCTGCAATGTTAACCTGAGATTCAGATTTTTTGGTGCGAGAGGTCTGAAATATAATGGGGGGAAATGTCTGCTACCTGCAATTATACTAGCAATAAATACATGTTTGGTGGCATTTAAATTAAAAAATAAGGATCAGCTGCAAGCTCTTTTCCATTTGAGAGGAGTAAGATTCCCCATTGTTCAAACTGAAGCAAGAGCAGGCAGCTTGCCAGGAGCTGTATGAAAGGCAGGTGAGAGTTTTCTGAAGTCAAAAATATCAATTCCACTCAAAGTTGAAGCATAGCAAATGAAGATACTGTAGGAGTAATAATGCAGTGACAAAATGAAAGCTTTGTGACTTTTGGCCACTGCTGCAGGTCTATATTCAGGAGTGGCCATGGGTTTTAGCATGTTCAAAAGAGCAAAACAAGACTAGGGCAATAAAAGCTTCAGGCATGTATTGTCCTAGTTTCTAAGAACCCATCTCATTAAAACTACTGCAGAGTTTGTTCTAGTTAGTAACAGGCACTGCTACTGTAAATACTCTTGCATGTTGATGGTGTGTATGCATCAAGGATGAGTTTGGGAGCCAAAATTATGGATATTGACATGGCTTGTGGATAGACTGACACTCATTCTGTGGGGAGTGGAAGGAACCAATGCTACTTTTGAGGGACAGCCACCCTTGGCCACTGCCTCCACGATTTTCCTGCCCAGGCATTCAGAAGTGATACTACAGTGGAACGAGCAGATGGAATCATTGCTTCATTTAGGTACTCCTGGGATAGGCTAACCCCTCATCTCTCACGCCTCTATTTATAAAAGGAGGTGGTTCTTTTATTGATAAGAGTTAATGTACAATTTTCCTGATCGATTTTTGACTAAAATCGGTACATGATTATATTATAGGCTATGTACATGGAACCCAGTGCTGAAGAGCAGAGATGCTACAGGGCAGCCTCCAGATGATTTTGTGAACCTGATTCAATTTGGCTTCCATATGGTACCTGGAATGAAGAACGTTTGTTTCACCTTGGTTGATGACTTATGCTGTGAATATGATGAATAAATCACTGCCTTATTAATGGTCTTGGCTCTCTTCACAACTTTAGGTACCCATTGACTGATTACCTGGCCCTGGAGGGATGGGTTATGAAGCATTATTTTGTAAAGGTTCTCATCCCCTCTGCCTGATAATATCTAGAAAGTAATGCTAGGGTAATGCTGTTTAGTATCTCATCATGTCTCCTTTTTGATTTAATATCTCCTGGGAAAGATCATCTTGTACATGATGAATTTCAAAAAAAGATACATAGATATTGTTTAAATATATTACATAGATAAAACTTTTAAGAGTTCAGATTTAACATTATAAAAAGGTAGAGTCATATAGTATCTTATTTTTCCTACTTTTAAAATAACAGAATAAGAATTATATTTTCAAAAATAGAGGATTGTGTCAGCACTTGAGGGACAAGGCCTTGGGAGAGGTCAGATTCCTTCTCTGCCATGGCCTCTATAAAAAGAAAGAATAAGGAAGTTCTTTAAATACTATTGTTAATTCATTATTCCAAAACAAATCTAGTTAATACTTGCCAAGATATAAAATAATTGACTCCTCCTCAGCTGTCTTTTCACTACCAGAAAGAGAACATAGAGGATAATTAGAAAAATCTGTATTGCTTATGGATATTAAATACAGTATACAAATAGACCTTTTTGGAATTCTTTTAAAATTAAATAATTCCATAATAATATACTCAACAGTGAATGGATTTTAAAATGACCCCAAAAAAGTAAGATATGGACACTTTAACGTGGTCATCATTATAGTGGAGCAGGCTAGAGAGATATTGTTATCAAGTTTTATCTACAATTTTCCCCTTAAAAATATCTTCCATGATTTCTTGAGTCTTAAACAGTGATGGCGAATCTCCAATTAATTCCTTGGAACATGATGGCTCAATTTCTGATGCTGCGGGTGCTTCCCCTTGATTCTGTCTTTCCACGGAATGCAGACAAACTTACAGAGAGCCAAGCTGGCTTGATGGTGCAATCTCCTGTTAAGATCAACTCCAATTCTTTATAGAACGAACATGTTCTGAGCACCATTCCAGATCTTGCATTATGGGTCCTGTGCTTTCAACTTTAAAAAGCTGGTTAGAAGTATAATAAATAAATAAATAAATAACAAAGATTTTAGTTACTGTGGTTATGTAGTATTTACATTATTATTATTGTATAGTATTGTTTACTTTGGAAAGGGTGTTACATCTTTAAGAGCTCAAACACACACATCCACAAACATGACTCCGAAGCTGCAGTCATAGCACTGTATTGTATTGGACATATGCTCAGAATTCTGTCTGCCAATATATAGGAAGATGCCCACCCCCTTTATTTTTAAAAGAGGTCTACTACAATATACTTGCCTTTAGATTTACTTTGGACACAGAGGGAAGTGCTGAAGATGAGCTGGCATTAGCTGTTGGAGAGCCAAGAATCACCAATCTTATGGAACACCTTAAAGCAGTGGTTCTTAACCTGTGGGCCACAGACAACCAGTGGGCCGTGAGGACAAAAATCAGGTCTGCGAACCTCCCTCCTTTTTATTTTATTTATTTATTTTATTTCCGCTCCTTTTTTTAAAAAAAGAGTTTATTGCATTAAAAAAACATGAATACAAACATGTAAGGAGGACTGGGAACATGGGGTAGGGCTCGGGAAGTGGTCTTGGGATGGGTGAGGGGATAGGACAGCGGGGTTGGGGAGTGGGAGGATGGGTAGGTGGGGAGCACATAACAGATTAAAAACAAACCATACAAACTGGTTGGCTTCACCCACAAAAATATCCGCTACAAAATGTAATCTAGTGTCTTATTCTGTAATTACAATCATCCTAACCAAAATCCTTTTACATTGATGTTTTCTCTCTTATTAATATATTCCACGAAAGGTTTCCATACTTTCGAGAAGTGAGCTATAGAGTTTCCTCTCAGTAATTGTGTTAGCCGGTCCATTTCTGCAATTTCTAATATTTTATACAGGATTTCCTTTTCATCGGGCATTTCTTCTCTCTTCCAATATCTGGCTGCTACAATTCTGGCAGCCATATTTATGTACCACACAAGTTTCTCTGGTTCTTTCTCCATTTGTTTCGGGTCTGTAATATCCAAAAGAAATATTTCTGGCTTTAATTCTAACTTAAACTGTAATATCTCGTAAATCAGCTTTTGGACTTTCCTCCAGTACTTAACCATCACCCCACACGACCACCACTGATGAAAGAAAGTTCCTTTATCTTTCAGGCGTTTCCAACACTGGTCCGTATTGTTCTTATAGCATTTAGCAAGTTGGGCCGGTGTTATGTACCATCTATATACCATTTTCATCTGGTTTTCTTTCAATGTGTATGCATAGTTTTGTTTCCATGTATATCTCCAGAGCCTCTCCCAGCTTTCTTGGGGGATATTGTACCCTATGTTGTCCTTCCATTTTCCCATAATATCTTTTATTGGTTGCTTTTCATGCCTCTTCATCAGTAGTAATTTATATATTTTACTCACTCTTTTCTTTCCTGCTTGTAGTAAGATTTTCTCAAAAGCTGTATAATTTTCTTCCCAACCAATCTTTTTATCTAAGTTATATTTTTTCCCTAGCTGGATGTATTGGAGCCAGCTCAGTTTTAATTCCTTTAATTCCTCCTGGTTTTTCAAATGGTACGTATTTATATCTTTCTTTAAGAGTTCCTTGTATGTAGGCCATTTTTCCTTTTTTATTTTTATAATCTGGAATGCCTCTAATGGAGAGGCCCATTGTGGGGTCTTCATATAAATTATATCTTTATACTTATTCCAAATTTTTAACAATGGAGCTTTTATTATATGGTTTGTAAATCTTTTATCCTGTTTGGTACTATCATATAATAGGTAGGCATGCCACCCGAATTTATTTTCCCATCCTTCCAAGTTTAGTAACTTATTGTCCTTCAGTGACATCCACTCTTTTATATTATCGAGGCAGTTCGCCTCATAATATGTCAGGAGGTCTGGGAGCCCGAAGCCTCCATTCTGTGGGAGGTCCAACAGATATTTTTGTCTTATTCTTGGTTTTTTCCCGGACCATATGAAGTCCGCCAGATCTGCTTGCCATCTTTTGAGTAGGGATTGATTTTTCAAAATAGGTAAGGTTTGGAGTAAGAAGTTTATTTTAGGAAATATCTTCATTTTAATTAGTGATACCTTCCCTAATATAGATAGATTTAATCTCTTCCAAATTTTCAGGTCTTCCTTGATGGTTATCCAAGTTTTCTCATAATTATTTTTTGCTAGTTGACAGTTCTTAGCAGTCAGGGTTATTCCTAAATACCTTACTTTCCTGGCTAGTGGGATACCGAATCTCCTTTCTAAGTCTTCCGCTTCTGATTTTTTTATATTTTTGACCAATATTTGCGATTTGTTTTTGTTTAATTTAAATCCCGATACTTCTCCAAATTTTTCCAATTTCTTTATCCAGGGGCCCATGTTCTCTTCCGGGTTTTGAATCATGCAAACTATATCGTCGGCAAAGGCGTATGTTTTATATTCTATATTATTTATATTTAAACCTTTTATCTCTCCATCCATTTCTATGTCTTTTAGTAAGAGTTCTAACACAAAGTTGAATATAAGGGGGGAGAGGGGGCAGCCTTGTCTTGTTCCCCTTTGAATTTTAATGTTTTTTGATTTTTGTCCATTGACAATTATTTGTGCCTCTTGTCGGTCATAGATTGCCTGAATTGCCGATTTAAAGTTGTGGCCTAAATCCAGTTGTGTTAATAGGCATTCGATTGTCTTCCAGCTGATCCGGTCAAATGCCTTCTCGGCATCTAGGAAGGCAAGAGCTGCCTTAGTATTTATGTTTTTGTCTAAATATTCAATTATATTTATGATATTATGGATATTATTTTTCATCTGCCTCCCTGGAAGGAACCCTGTCTGGGAGTCTGATATCCAATTATTTAAGAAAGGTTTTAGTCTTGATGCTAGGACATTTGCAAATAGTTTATAATCTAAATTTAAAAGAGATATTGGTCTATAATTCTGCACATTTTCGGGGTCTTTTCCTTCCTTATGGATGATTATTATTTCTGCCATTCGCCAAGTTTCCGGTGTTCTACCCTTATTGATTGTTTCATTCATAACTTTCTTCAGGTGAGGTATTATCTCATCCCTGAAGGTTTTGTAATATGTCTGGGTTAGCCCGTCAGGCCCTGGGGATTTCCCTGGTTTTAAATTGTTTATGGCAAGTTTAATTTCCTCTTCCGAGATTTCTGCGTTTAGTGATTCTCTTTCACTATCTGTAATATGGGGGAGGTTTAACTTGTCCAGATATTCATAAATTTTGTCTCTATCTATATTGTCCTCCCTATATAGTTCTTGATAGAATTTTGCAAACTCCTTGAGTATCTCTTCATCTTTTGTTAATTGTTTGCCCTCAGCTGTTATTTTGGTTATAACCCTCTTCTGATGTTTCTTTTTAGTCTGGTAGGCTAACCACTTTCCCGTCTTATTTGCGTTCTCAAAATTCCTTTGTTTTAGGAATTTGAGCTTCTTCTCTACTTCCTCAGTCATTAGTAGTCTTATTTGACCTGATATCAGTCTACTTTTGTGTTCTGCTTCTGTATCTTTGGGGTTATTTTTAAGTTTCCTTTCTTCTACCATTAACTCATTTTGTAAGTTTTCCAATTCTATTCTCCTTTGTTTCCGTTTTCTAGCTGCCTGTGCTATAAAATTCCCCCTCATCACGGCCTTGCTCGCCTCCCAAATTGTTAGTGAGTCAAGGTCTGCTGTATCATTAATCTCGAAGTATTCCTTGATTAGGGTTTTGTTTCTCTGTATGTCTACCTCAGAATTAACTAGTCCATCTTCAAATCTCCATTTGTATTGTCTATGGCCCCATTTTATTAGTATATCTGTTGGTGCGTGGTCCGAGTAAATTCTTGGCTGTATAGATGTTTTTTCAGTATTTATCACTATTGTTTTTGATACTAAGATCATATCAATTCTGGACCACGACCTTTTACTGCCTGAATAAAAGGTGTAGTCCTGGGCTTTTTGATTATTATGTCTCCAAATGTCCACTAGCGAGTTCTCTTCCATCATCTTAAAGAACGTAATGGGGAGTTTACCTTTCTTTTTGTATCCCTTTGCCTTGTTACATGATTTATCTATCTTGGGGTCAATCTTTTCAAAGAATTTCACCTTCGCATCATTTGGGGCATACACATTAACAAAGAGTATTTTTTTCTCCTTTACCTTACCCATCACCATTATCACCCTTCCATCTCTGTCCTTGTATTGTAGTTCCGGTTCTAACTCCGGCTTTACATACAGTGCAACACCCCTTTGTTTTTTTTCTATCGACGAGTCAAAGAGTGATCCCAGTTTTTTCCTTTCTAATAAGTCCCTTCTAGATTTTTTATATGTGTTTCTTGGATAGCATACACCGATGCTTTTTGTTTTTGGAGATAATGAAAGGCTTGGGATCTTTTCTCGGGAATGTTCAAACCGTTGAAATTAATCGAAAAACATTTTACCTCCATCAGGCTCGATCTCTCTCCTCTGTATATTGTCCTTCTTCCTCCTCTTCTAACTCAGGGTCCGAGTCACCATTATGGAGTACATCTTGGACAATAATTTCATCTTCTTCGTCTTCTTTGTCCATGAGTGATTTTGACAAATTCTCTTTTGAGGAGTTTTCTCTCCTCCCTATCAGTCTTGCTGGCGAGTCTCTTTGTTGTCCAGATGTGGGATTCTCCTCTTGTGGTGCTCTATCTCTGTGGTTTCTATTTCCTTTCTTTCTTTTATTTGAGCCATCCAGGATGTGTTCCCACTTTCTGTAAAACTCTTCTGCAGCCTCCGGGGAGTTGATCCAGTATTTCACCGTTCTAAAAGTAAATTGTAGTCCTTCCACTCTGTCCCATTTATATCTAATTTCATTGTCTTTTAATGAGTCCGTCAGGAAGTAATACTTTTTCCTATTGTCTAGGATTGTCATGGGTATTTCTCTCATTATCTTAACTGGTTTTTCTTGCACTGTGTACGGGTTTGCGAAGTTAGATCTTACCACCTCTTCTTTCACTTTTATCGAGTTATACTGGACCAGTATATCTCTCTCTGTTTTGTTTCTCCTCTAATATGCAGTGCTAGACCTGTAGACTTTATCTATTTTTTCTTCTATTTCTTGCTTGTCTTTATTTAGCAGTGTCGCTGTCATTTCTGTCACGAGTTTCCTCGTATCCTCCGGTCTCTCCTTATCCAGCTCCGGCCAACCGCGTATTCTTATTTGAAAATCTTTTTGGAAGGATTCCAATTGTATATTTTTCCTTTGGAGCTCTTGTTGCACTGTATTTAGGTCTCTTATCCTTTTCTGGTCATGCTGCAATTTGACATTTGTTTCTTCACCTTGCCTTTGTATTGTCTCCACCTTCCCATATAACACCATCATTTCATTTCTTAGTGTGGTCACCTCCTTTTTCATTTCCTTTCTCATCTCGTATATCCCATCCTTAATTTGCTTCCTTTCTTCGATTCCTTTTGCAATCATATCATTCATTCTTCTCATTTCATATAATATCTCCTCTTTAAATGGGTCTTTGAAAGAGTCTCTTGGTAGCATATCTTCCTGTGAGGATCCTCTCCTGGCATTTGTCATTTTCAGCTCTTTTTCAGCTTTCTTTCTCGTTGTCATCATTACCTCATCTATCTCTCTTTGTCTTCTTTTATTCATATATGTTAAACGTTGGGGTTGATATTTTTAGTCTTTCCCCAGTTGGGTTCTTACTTGCATAGGTCTTTTCCTCCTTTGCCTTTGACACCTCCCGTCCTTCTCACCTCCCGTTGCTCCCAACTTGACACCACCTTCAGTGCTATGGTTCAATACTATATAATGTGGGAGTTTTGTTAAACATTTACCCTTCTCTGGCAAAAAAAGCTCCATTGCTCCCAATCTTGCGGGGTTCTTCCTTGTTCGTCCACTTAAGATGCTTGTGTGTCTTTTTCTGGTCTTTCAGGGGTTAATTAGAGGAGAGGGAGAGAGGGGGGGGTTCCGTTTTACCAGCTAGATTTCTTCGCTCTCTCACTGCCTCGCTCCATTTCAATTAGCTGGATGCTCTTCAGCTGGGCGCTGAGCGCTGCTTCGGCGAGGCTCTGGCGATGCTCTGGCTTTCCCGTCTTTCCCCCGTTCTAGAGCCCACAGTTTCTTAAAGTAAACGTCGTCTTTTTTTTTTACATTTATCTATGTATTGAATTGCAAATGTCCAGTCCTTCTTTCTGCTCACCTCTCTTTTCTCCCTTTCTTCGTATTCTATTTACTTCCTTGATTTTTACTTCCTTAAGTTACGGAATTTGGTTTAAGCAAGGTACTTCTTCCGCCCTTCGTCAACTCGCTTAGCCTGTGGCGTCCTTGCGCTTGCTTCTGCGGATATTCAGGGTCCCCTGGGCTTCGTTCTTATTCCTTCTCTTCTTCTTTTAAGCTTAAACCTTACTTCTCAGGCCCGGGTCTTTCGGAGGTCTGGGCGAGTAGGTGCTGTGGTGCCTTTCCGAAGATGCGGACACCTCGTTCGGAGGACGGCCCTGGGTCCGCGATAGGTGAGTTTGGGGGGGGTTCCTTCGGCCCCCCCGCCTGGCCACCCGTCGGGACTTGAGCACCCCTCCTTTCTCCAAGGGGTGCTGGGTTTGGGGGTCTCTATCCCCGGCTTTTTGCCTCCGTTTTCGAGCTTCTAACGGAGCTCTGCCCTTAGGCTTCCACCTCTCCTCGTCCCAGACCGGAAGTCCTATTTCCGCTCCTTTTACGCTGCATGCCACTCCTTCCCTGTTGCTGACCATGGCATATGTTCTGTATCAGAAACTAGAGATCATGTGGTCTATCCAATGCAGTTTTCTGAATCAGCACCCCAAACCAAATCTAAAGTTGACCAAAAACTGATTAGAACCCTTTTGGTACTAATGTTGGAGAGTGGTCCCTGGTCAAAGTGGCTCCTGATCAAGTGGTCCCTGGTCAAAAAAAGGTTGGAAACCACTGCCTTAAAGTGATAGGAGGAAAGATATGTGTGATTAAACACAGTATTAACTTGTTTTTTCTTTTGCTGTAATGGCCCAAGTTTGAAGACATTCAATTGCATTTCCATCAAATGGAGGGAAGGACTGCACAGCTGAAGGTAGACAGAGAAAGGAATTGATTGTTTGCTGTTTTTTTTAAAAAAAAAATCTGTTAAAATTTAATTTTAGAACATTGCACATTATATTGAATATTTTATAATGATTTATTTTTATGCACCCTGAAGAAATGGAAGTGCTATGCTTTTTAAAAACGTTCTGTAAAGTAACATAGCTACTGTAATATGGATGTGTTCACAGCACTTATACACGAACTGCACTTTGATGTTTCTTTTTAATTCAAAGGGATATAATACTGTCAAATGAGTTGCTTTATGTGTGTTTTATCAATCACTTTTGGACAATATCACAATGGTGTAAATTGTGTGTTTTTTAATGTCAACTGGAAAGAGGAACATGATTCCGTACATTCTTTATTTGCTATGCTTATGGTTGTTTAATAAGATGAAGCATTATAAAACACATATATTTTATTTTGAACATATAAAACAAGATATAGCTGAATGTTTTATAAAACTGAATGTCTTTGTTATAGAACAATTTTATGAGATGTGTTTTGAATGTACAGTTTGTTCTTTCGATCATTCTTGTTGGACAGATGACCATCCAGCTTCTGTTTAAAAGTCTCCAAAGAAGGAGCTTCCACCTCACTCCAAGGCAGAGAGTTCCACTGTTGATCAGGAAGTTCTTCCTAATGTTCAGGTGGAATCTCCTTTCCTGTAATTTGAATCCATTGCTGAGTCCTAGTTTCCAGGGCAGCAGAAAATAAGCCTGCTCCCTCTTCCATGTGACATCCTTTGACATAATTACATTTCTTTGGATTCCTTGAAATAATTTAGGATAAACCAATAGCTTTTTAAATACTATTAATGAGGGAACATTGGTAATATTCATATCCATAATGTTTGAATATATTAAAATCAATTTTATTTGCAAATCAAATAGAAAAAAATATTGAAGAAAGTGCACAGTTCTTTAAAGAGCTTGCACATTATCTGTCATTAACTTTTTTTTTAAAAAAATAATGGCTTGCAAAATATTAGTGCTCTTTCTCAGTCTGACTGTTCCCATTGCATATGTTTTTCAGCGGCAATATCTGTTTTGGCACATAGCAGGAGCTCAGAACATGATTTCTCCCCCATGTTCTGAACTCACTGCTTTCAGCACCCTTCAGTTCCATTTCAAAGAAGAAAGGCAATGGATGAAGGCAGGAAGCGCGCAAACATCATCTCATGGACTGATGAGGTCCTAACTCTTAAGTTTGGGCTAAGATCTGATTTGCTACCTTGCTGATACTGGAGTCTCTGTCTTCCAGGTATGAATTTAAATAATGTTTAAAGGTCTTACTTAAATTCATACCTGGAGGGCAGAGACTCCAGCATCAGCCAGGCAGTGAATCAGATTTTCAACCATACTTAACAGTTAGGATATCATATGGACCAATCTCTCCATCACACAATCCCTGAGGCAGACTTGATATTGACAAACCAGCACCTCCACCTCATCTGTTTGAATTTAACTTCTCCACCCAATCTACAATTTGAACGGATGAGATGGAGGTGCTGGTTTGTCAATATCAAGTCTGGCTCTGAGATTGTGTGATCTTTCCAAAAGACCTGGTTCATTGGTTGAAAGTGCTTTTTAAAAATCCTACATGCTCGGTAGATGTTTAGATGAGGCCAATGGCAAGCAAGATGCTTGTGAAATGCTCCACATTTAAAAAGCATCCTTGTGTTTGTGTTCATGCATGTCTCCCCTTGCTCCCAAGTTTATTTTGGGGTCAGGGAGCTATTTGGCATCAGGTGAAACCCATTGCTGGGACGAGGTAAGCCGAAGGAGGCCTGGGCATGGGGCTGGCCTATGAGGAAGTCCGTGTTTTAGAAGGGACTTTGTAAATTGGCCTTTCAACTTCCAGGTATTTGTAGGCCTTCCCAGCAATCCACATTTATTATGTCAATGCCCCTCCTTGCTTTCCCAGCAAGTGGTCTGAAATGTAGCCTTGGTTGGTCAGTGTGTCAATCAGTGGTTTTGATCTGTGCCCCCACATCACAATGGCAAAATGCTAGTGTAACTATAATATTTATAGTTGCCAGTTGATGTTACCAATCACCATGCTTTTGTATCTTTTTCTGCTTCCGGTTCATGCACTCTTTCCTGATAGAGTCACGGGGCCTGTCCCTGTCAAACATGCATGCTATATTGAAAGGAAAAGAAATGGGAGAAGTAGTTGAAAAATAAAGTCCCTCCCGGTTTTGGGGTTGATTATAGAATTTCCTTACCCACTTTATTATTTCTATTCTGTCTTCATAGAAAAGGGATCACAGCTGACTTTTAAAACTACTTTTTATAATGGTTTATTAAACTACTTCTAGTGTTTCACTGCTGCTTTCACATTTTTAATGGTTGTATTTTAGTTTTCACTTTCTTACAGTTGGTTCCGATTTGCTGTTCATCACCTTGAAGGTTTTTCTAGGAATAAATGGCTGGAACAGCAGCAATAAATAAGAAAGCAGGTTGTCTCAATGGTTAGCATGTCATGCTGTACTTTCAGGATGACTCAATGCAAAGCATGACTTGGCAGAACTCACCTAGGAGTATCTCACCTGAAGATACAGGGCATAGAATGAGAGAACATCTGTATGCAATGTATGTGTCCTACCAATACACCCCTTTTCCTTTGGTGCATATATTTAGTTTGCTGAAGAGTAACTGGGAGATAAACATGCTATAAAACAGGGACAAACGGAGGCCTTCTCAATGGTTCTAGGTAGGGACAGATGCTAGGCTAGGCTACTGTTAAATTTAGTTTGGTATGCCATATAAATATTTTTCTATACTGGATATTCTTGATGTAGGACTGTGTGGGTATTATTGGATAGGCTATACTGATCAGTGGACTCTTCAGCACTGTAGAGAAGGGGGAATGAAGACAACCATATTATATCTCAGTCAAAATATGTCCAGCTGCAGTAATTACTGTGTATTAAACAAAACAGCAATTGGTTATTGGTTAATTTAAATACTCTAATGAATATCTTGGTGTAAATCTCGTGGTATTTAATTAACATGCAGAAGCTGTCCCTGTGTGTCACTTTTCTGCATTTATGTGTTAATTTGTGCTTCCTCCCCCCCTAATTTTGGTGAGCCGCCAGCAGTACAAGATGGAACTGTGAATTCAATATGAGAGAAAGGGGGAGAATTTAAAGAAGAAAGTAATAAAGTGAAGGTAGGATGAATAAGTAGAAATACTGTGAGCATTTTTGATGCAGGAAAAATACAGCCTCTTTTAGGTGGCACTGTAGCACCCCAGCCTCCATTCCAGCCGGGTGGCGTGGGGGCTCCGCTCCAGGGGTCCCGATTGCTTTGGATCAAGATGGAGGAGACGGAGGGGCTGATGGGTATATTTCTCCGACAGACAGTTTGCAATGGGAAGACACCTGGCCTTCTGCTTATTCAGACGATGAAGGCCAACCAGATTAGGGCTCAGATTGTGAATATGAGAGACTGGGAGGTTTTGGTTCACAAGAGCGCTTATTTTTGCCAGCTGCCGAGGAGGGCATGGAAGCTGAGGCAGCACCGGGTTCTCAGGATGATAACGGGCCAGATGGTGCTGAGGCCGAGAGTTGTTTCGACCGTAGGAGGAATATTGTGGCTAGCTGCAAAGATTGGAAGCGGGGAATGGAGACGCGCTGGACTCACAAGGGTGGGACTTAACTATACACCCGGTGGGAAAGTTCCTCAGTTTGGCGGCCACGTCTTTGTTGGAGAGACACATCGGTGGTCCCCTGCTCCCTGGAAGCCATAGTGCGGCTCACCTTGCCAAGTATTGCCAAGAGACCTGATTTATGTTCTTGAACTTTGGATTGTCTAGCCTTGTTCCACGGACCAAGTTTGTTTGAGAAGCTTTATAACTTTTGGATTGCTTTGCTTTGTTTTTTGGACTTTGCTTTTTGAAGAGATTCCCTGCTTTTGAGATTGCTTGATGAACATTGCTAATTGATACTTTTATGGACTTTTCATCCTTTTTACCTGCACTTCCTTTTGCTTAATAAACAGTTAATTGACATTGTCTGTGTGTGTGTGTGTGATTAAGGGGCAGGGCCAGGTCCCGCGTTGTGAAAGGCACAGTGTTTCATTATCCCAAAGTTCTAATCAGAAGCATCCTTTTCATAAGGAGATTGACCAGTGACACGGTAGATCTGACTGGCAACTATGGGCTCCGAACTGTCCAAATACTACTATGAGCCTATCGATCTCATCACATAAGGAATTTTTAGCATCTTAGGATGCTGCCACCTTCATCAATGTGTCTACTATTTAAGGTCATTTTCCTGTACAGGAATTACCAGGCAAGTGCTTGACATCCGGCCTTGTTCACAGAATATTGGAAAGAGCAGACAGAGAATCTTGTCTTCCATTTATAAACCTCCTAATTTTCTCTTCCACTTTTAAAACATTTTCCCCCCATGAAAAATCAGTTAAGGAGAAAAAGCCAAAATATGTGCACAATGTGAATGTCTGAGAGTGGGCCTCTTGCTACATCTTTGAGTAGTCCTCTATGAAGAAATAATTAGAGAGCCACAAAGGTGAGAAATGAAATGAAAACATAGCATATTATCACAGGTGGTTGAACCTTCTTTGTCAAGTTTACAACTCTAGCCAGGTATTGCCTTAAATCAAGTTTGCAGGGATGGTTCTTACGGTGTTTTTACATAATTGTACAGTTATGGTCCCCATGAGCAATCTAGTCTATCTTCCTGCAAGTGTAGGAAGACATAGCTAAAGCATCCAAAAAAAATCTCTTTTTACATGCCTTTAGCAAACCGAGAGATAATTACCACCAAAATAGTCAATTCTGATGTCCAGCAGTTCTTACCTTCAAGAGTTTTCCCCCTAATGTTTGGGTTCTATCTCCTTTCTTGCAATTAGAATTCATTGTTTTGAATTCTATCTCCTGGAGCAACATAACACAAGTGTTCTCCATCTTCCACATGACAATTCTTCAGATATTTACAGATAACTATCTTACCATTGCTCAGTCTTCTCCAAGGCACTTGTACACTGTTGTACTGTGGTCCCCCGACTACTCCCTGTAGGTCTTGGTTTCCATACCCTTTTCCTGGTTGCTTTAAACATGTTTCAGCTTATTGAAAGCCTTCTTAAGCTGTGAATTTGAGCAGTTCTATGGATATTTTCACATTTGGTCTAAAATGTCATTTTATGCAAACTTTGGCAGGAACTCTGGTGACTAGCAGAGGTTGACACTGCCTGCAGGGTCCTGGGATACACACTGGATTAAGGAAATAGTGAAAATGATTTGGCTTGAACAAAATTGTTTCCTATTTTTCTGAGGTTTTTTTGTAGTAATGATGATGCTTCTTAAGCAATTTCAGAAATCAGCTGGGGCCAGATGCCACAGTGCTTTTTGTTCATTTATCACAAGCTTATTTTCATGCAGGAAGTTTTCTGGCAACCTCCACAAATGCATACAATCTCAGATCAGCTGTGGATTAGAGATGAGTTTGTTGAAATGCCTCCTTTAAGTTTGCATAATCTATTCTAGACAATCCAGCCTTTCTGAGGACCAACTTAATTTAATGCTGAGATATAGACTGAAGAATTAAAATTGGCTGGAAAGATGAAACCCTGGTCATGGATTAAAGAGTTTGGACCAAACAGGCCTAGAAATGAAACTCAAGCAACTGGACTAAATCAATTTGATTCAACTAAAGGGCAAAACTACCATGCAAATGCATCAGGCAGAGAAGGCAGGAACTCCCATTGCCATCCATCTGAATTGGGAGGGTGGTGAGACATTCAAAAGTGCAGCCTGACCTTTTCTAGCTGAAAGGTCCCAAGTTCTCACTCGATTCCCCATCTGCCTCTTTCCCAATTATGCTAGTTTTTAAGGCTCCTCGCTTAATGACACTACCTTGGCAAAGGTGGCAATTGTGGAAACCTAAGGGGCTCAATTATCCCCAGGAAAACCGGTGGAGCTGTCCCTGTTCCCACATAAAAGAAAAGTCCAAATAAAGCTTTCTGTGCTCATTACAAATGTCAGGCCTACACTTTAGCCACATTTAACCGGGAATAAATTCCCCTGATCTCAGAAACACTTGCTCTTGAATAAAAGTGCAAAGTCCTGCTGTGTATCTGTGTTGAAATTATGTCATTACTGTATTTGCAGGGGGATAGATAGTGGTATTGCTTTCTCACACACAAACAAGGCACTGCTTATTGGACAGAACCCATGTTCATACTCGTATATAACAGCAGCAGTTACCATTGTTGTTGCTGTACTAAAAGGAAGTGAGTTGGTTCTCTCCAACTAGGCAGATGGGTTTTAGAGTCATTCTTAGCACCTCAGGTGTTCAGTGATATAGAAAGGGTTACTTTGCTTGAGAGTTTTTGATACTTTTTACATGAACATGGCTGTTTGATGCTAGGAAAGATATGAAGCAAGGGGCAACAAAAAGGTAACATTTCAGATATGGTTTGAAGCAAGAGCATGACCAAATCATCCAAACTGCAAATCAAGATTGATAAGGAGATAGTCAGGAATTACCTAGTTAACATGAATTAGTTTTAATCAGGTATGGGTAAATCTTGGCCTGGGGCCTGGATGTCGCCCCTTGGGTTGTTTCTTAGGCCCTCCTCTCACTATCCTATCTTATTCCTCCCTCCCTCTTTCTCTCTTTTTCATCCTTCCTTCCTTTTTGTCTTTCCTTCCTCCCCTCTCCCTCCTTCCATTCCCTTCCACCCTTCCTTCCACCCTTCTTTTTCCTTCCTCCCTTTCTTACTCTTGTGTATTCATATAGAATCGCTATCCGTTTCTGTTTGTTTCATTTGTAAGGCCCCTGTTTTTATTTTTGAGTGCCTCTCAAAAACATGTGTCTTTCCAAATGGACATTTTCATTCTGTATCCCCCCCCCAGGATTTTTTTGACCCATTGGCCACTATGGACAGTCTTTCTCAGGCTTCCTTTTCCCTCAGTTTTAGGGCTTAGAGGGGTAAAAATCGTCACATGGAGGGCATATATACCACTTTTAGCCCACCAAATTTTATAATGTTTGGGTAGGGATTTTTCTTTCTATAAATAAAATCTTAAAAACTCACCCACTAACTTTTTCTAGATCAGCAGCAAGTGGAAGGCGTTTTTTGCTGCATGATACCATACTGGTAAATCAAGGTTGACCACGGAATTGCAAATATATTGCTGTTAGTGTCGGTTAAAAGTCTATACAGACTTCACAGCGCACTGTAAGGGCTTCCAATTATTAATGGTAATTAATTAATCAGTAATCCCAATCTGCAGTGAAGATGTATCACCCCCAGGCTTTCAGGATAGTAAGGCAAATTCATCTGCTATTACAGATTGAACACCAAATGTCATGGGGAGACCTCGCCAGAGGGATGTGTTATTTTCTGGTTCTCCAGTGGACAACTTCTGGGATTACTTCTGCCAGTGCAATCTCCCCATTTCACGCCATCTCCTGTTGCTTGCAGTACTGGGAGCCCTGGAGGGGTGGGCGGGGAGGAGGAGAAGGAGGGAGGATGTCTCTCACACAGATGTAATTAAAGCTCTCTGTCTGCCACCAACCATATGGGACACGTTAGCAGAGTAATTAAATTTTGTGAAGTGAGTCTTTCTCTTGGAAAGCTGGAGGGTGGGTCGGTAGAAGGCAGGGGAGCAATGGTGTTGCCATATGCCCGCCTTTGAGATGGAACACCGAGTGAATTCCCACCACAGGGCTGATCTCCAAATTGCTCTGTACATGACAAGCAAGGAAAAATAATTAAGCACCGGGCCATTTGCATTATGTATTGCTTTTGTACATTAAAAACAAAACAAAATACAATGGAATAAGCTGGTCAAAATTTAGAAGAATCAGATGGGAGTAAAATATTGATGCCAGCTGGCTGGTTTTAAACTGGTTAGCTGGTTGTCCAACACTGGAGAGAGTATCCAAGCCAGAATATTTGTGGACATGGAGGAGCAAAAGAAACTATTCATCTTGTAAAAAGTGGATGGACAGGACTAGGTCCATCTGTCTTAAAGTTCCCTCCCACACCTTTTTGCATGAAAATTTATCAGGAGAAAATTGAGCCTACAAAAGTTATATAGATTTGAAAGCAGAGAAAACAATATAAACATAGGAGGCTGACTGATAATTTTGCACTTCTAATCCCATTGGCATCAGTGGAATTCAGCACACAGCTCTACATTGAATTCTAGACAATGATACAGTTTGAGAGTAGTTGAATCATTATGGATGCAATATTTAATAATTCTTAATGTCTTACCATTACCTGTGAAATTTAAGAGTGAAAATGTGTTAAAAGCCTCAGGTTTAAAATATATAGTCTCGGTATTTGTTATTGTGTGCCTTCAAGTCTTTTCTGAATTGATGCATCCTTAATGCGACCGTATCATGGGGTTTTATTGGCAGTATTAATTAGATGAGGTTGAGAGAATGTGACTTGCTCAAGCTCGCCAAATGGGTTTCCATGGCTGAAAGAGATTCAGATTCAGGTCTCCGGACTCATATTCTAACACTAAAGCCACCACACCTTGTTGGGCTTTTATCTGGGTGCGGGATCAGGGAAATACTCCCCCCCCAAAAAAGGCGGACATACCAGCAGCTGGCTAAACCTAAAAAAATAGTGGCCAATTCAGCCATACTCAGTACTAGAAAATAAAAGCAATACAAGGCCATCCAATGTACGTAGCTTTTATGCAATAGCTATCATACAAGGAGCAGTGAGAATGTCAAGCTAAAAATCTTTTGACCTCTGGAACAATCTGAAATGAGAGGCATTGAATCTCACCTCTGAATGACTGAAGGATTAGATAAACAAATTGCATAAAAGCTATAAAAGTAGACTCATTACAACATTTTAAGACCAGTCTCCCTACTTAAACAACCAAGCCAAAGCTGCATGGCTATATGCAATCCTGGGATGGTGGAGAATTTATTTTCAGTTCTCTGATAGCTGCTATAACCGATAGCATTGACAATACTCTCTAAAGGGAGATTTGCGCTTTGATAATAGCTATGTTGAATTAATGTCCTACAATGCTGAACTCCATATAAAAATATTAGAATTGCTTTTTGGAAAAATCAGTGTTTCAGAAATGCTGAACTGCAACCAAATAATAAACTCTAAAATAGGTCAACATATGTAAATATCTGTATGTGATATGCTATTTCACACTCAAAAGATTATGTATCAGATGTCTGATGCCTATGCTAACATTCCTTACCACTGCAATGTAATGCATGTCCCATGTCGATGAGTGATATATTTGTAAACTGGCCCAGACTATGTAATATCTATGAAAGTAATATGTTTTATAAAATTGATTTACCTAGACTATTTGATGTCTATGAAAGACTATGTGCCTAAACTGGAAATATCCATGTGCTGTGAGTATGTGTATATTAGGTCATAAATAAAGTAGAGTCTTGCTTATCCAACATAAATGGGCCGGCAGAACGTTGGATAAGCAAAAATGTTGGATAATATGGAGGGATTAAGAAAAAGCCCAAATTAAGCGCCAAATTACATTATGATTTTACAAATTAAGCACCAAAACATCATGTTTTACAACAAATTGACAGAAAAAAGCATTTCAATGCATGGTAACGTTATATAGTAATTACTGTATTTATGAATTTAGCATCAAAACAGGCAAGGGTTCTTTCTCCCACCCTGGACATTATTCCACAGGTAAATATGCACTCCACTTCCCTCAGCTGTGGATCCAGGTGGGAGGCAGAGTGTGTTGGATAATACAGAATGTTGGATAAGCAAAGGTTGGATAAGCGAGACTCTAATGTAGGTAAAAATAGATAGAGTTGCATGATTATTCTCCTATCATACACATTTTCTAAAATTCCAAAACCTCTTAAAGGGAATATCCATGTTCATCTGGCTAATGTTCTTCACAATAATCGGAATTCGTGTAATTCGTGTAATGAAAATAATAAACTCTAAAATCTCTAGTTTGATGTAGATTGACAAATTTAAGGCAAAGAAATCCTGAGCTGGAAATACAGATATGCAAAATGAAATACTATGATGTGATAGTGTGACAGAGGATAAATCAGGAGTGTTAAGAGTGAAGCCAGGCACTAAACGTAGTCCTCACTAAGGCAGGCACTAAGTTGTGGGTAGCATGCCAGTCTGCTACCGAGCACAATTCAAAGTGCTGGCTTTAGCCTATAAAGCCCTAAACCAGTGATTTTTAACTACTTCTCTCTTTTTTTGGGATGAGGGATCACTTTGATTTTGTTGTTGTTAGCAGGGACCACAAGGTTCAAGAATAATAAACTGTGTTCATCTAAAAATAAACTTTAATCGGAACTTTTAACATAGTTGTTAAACTTAATACATGTTGTGACATGTTGCCCGTTATATCTGTTGTTAAAGGAGCGGAATACAAAAATGAACAATAAATAAATAAATAAATAGAAACATGAATTAAGAGTACTATTATAATATAAAAAGAACACTTTTAATAGAAAATAAATTCGATCTACATCAATGTGATTTTTGAGCTTGCATCTTCTTTACAAGTTGGGTAAAATTATTGTTCAAAGCATATCATCACTTACTTTCAATCAATTCCTTGTCTTGTTTTTAATTACCAGTAAAGCAGACCCCTCCCCCAAGCCCACACACATCCTCCCCAGCAGTGTGCCTCTCATCCTTCCCCAAATGCTTTCTAGTCTCCCTTGAGAGGGAGTTCCAAAGTCTGGGCGCAGCCACCAAAAAGGCCATCTCCCATGTTTGCACCAAATGCATGAGAGAGTGGTGGGACAGAGAGAAGGCCTTCCCCAGTTGACCATAGATGTGTGACAGGTTCATAGGACAAGATGTAGTCATTCCGATAACCTGGAACAAAGCAGTATAACAAATTGATTGCAATTAATTAACAACAACAAAAGTGGAGAGTTTCTCTTCCAAGGTGCAGCATTTTTTAAACCCAGTCCTCCCAAATTTTGTGATATCTGACTGGCCTCTTTCCCACCATCACTGAAATTCAGCTTTGTATTTGTAGATAGCAACTCAGTGGAAAAACATGCACCCTACTGCTTTCCTTCTTACTGCTCAGAGGCTGCACTCCTTTGTCTTTGGTTAAAAAAAATAACCCAAATGTCTTTTCAGGGTGTCCTCTGGGCATGGAACTATTGAAAGTATCGAAAGTATCCAACTTGGCATCATCATCATATAGTCCCATTGTTTCATAGATTTACTGCATCCTTGTCACCACAGCAACTATTTATCTCTTTTCACTGATTCCAGAATCCAAAAGATCCAAGCCGAAAAATTCCTGGCCTCTCTTCCAATAACTAACTGTATACAACAATCAGTTGGAGATGAACCAAAGCAAAGATTTCTTCCATCCCATTGGTCCATAGTCCTCAGTTTCAGCCTGCCATGAAAGCTTCCCATCTCTATTCTCAGTCAGCATGGAACTGGAAGCAAGATGTTGTGGGGAAGGCTACAAAAGAAATAGAAATAGAAGGAGTTGACAGGGCCATACTAGACTCCATAACTGCCTAAGAAATATTCTCCTCTCCCCTGAATCTATAGGGAGTGGGAAAAATGGTAACATTTAAAAATTGCTTGCACCAAATGTGGTTCAGCTTCTTATTCAGACTGAAAGTTTTCGGTGCTTCTTTGTCTTGAGATGGGGTGGGATAAGGGGTTGGAAGTGAACTATATTTGAAACTTCACTTGTATTTTTGTGCTCTTCATGACTGAATTCTTTAAGAGGTAGTATAAATGCTTAGACTGGGAGGATCAGAAGCCAAGCAAAAGGGGAACGGGGAAAACGAAATATAAGTGAAATGTTTTCATTGACTCCAAGCTGCATGACACAAAGCCCTAAATTTCCAGGGAGCTCTTTCTTCTTTTACAAAAGAAAAGGTCATGCTCTTAGCTGTCTTTCTTCTCCTTTGCTCCTGCATACCTGTTTGGAAAATCCAGGTTACCTGAGCCCATTATAGACATTTATTTGCCAGGAGAATGCTTAAAATGTATGAATAAGTTTTATGGAACTCTGTAAGAACTATTTAAGAAACCTGACCTATTTCTTGAGCCTTCAACATCTCAGGTGCAACAGCAAATTCATAACTTATATTCTCCACCCATCTTTAAAAGCTGATGCAATTGTAGTTCCTCCAAAAGAACTAAAGGTGTCAGGAGATTTTTTTAAAGGTCTCCAACCTTTCATGACACATGATTTGGTGTGATGGGTCATGAAGTCTGTTTCTTCCTGACACTGATGACTTGCTAATGCAAATCCTAGAACTGTCAACTTGAGAATGAATACACACAAAGCTCCAAAAAACTACTTTCTAGAAGACCACAAGTACTGAATGATCCCTTATAAAGCATGACCACTTACCATTCTGGTTAGAGGATTCTGGGAGTTAAAATTTCTCTCTCTCTCTCGGCATTACTTCGCGAACGAAGATTCAGGAAGGACTCATCCCACGCTTTTTACAAGCGCGTTGATGACTAAAAAGGCCAATCTGAGATAGGCAAGTTCGGTTGCAGAAAGCGCAGCAGAAAGTCTCCTTGGGTGATGTGTTTCCAAGTTGCGGTTCTTTCTGCGTTGTCGTTTCTCTTCGAGACCCATTCGGCGTGTCTTCTCGAAAGAGGCCGCAGCATTGTGGATAGTGCTTCTCCATGCCTCCCGATGTGAGGCCAGGGTGGACCATTGTTGGTGATCAATCTGGCCAAGCCTGAGATGTTGTTTCAGGGAGTCCTTATATCTCTTTTGGGGGGCGCCTCTCTTGCGCTGACCCGTGGCGAGTTCACCATAGAGTAGTATCTTTGGGAGGCGGTGGTCCTCCATCCTAGAGACGTGTCCTGCCCAGCGCAGCTGTGTTCTCAATAGCATGGCCTCAATGCTGGTGATCCCTGCTTGCTCAAGGAATTTAAAGAGTGATATAATATGTATTTAGCCAGGCCCGGATTAGCCATAACGCCAGACTAGGCCATGGGCTCAGGCGGCAGGTTTTGGGGGGCAGCGGATTTGATCCCCCCCCCCGAAAACAGCGGGCTTCCCTTCCTTCTCCTCCTCCTGGCTGCCTCCTTCCTCTGCAAGGGAGCGGCCCAGGCAGCCAGGAGGAGGGCGGGACTTCCCTTCATCCTTCTCGCACCTTCCTTTCGGTCGCGGGAGGAAGAGGAGGACGGAACGGAAGCCGCGCGGCAGTGCTCCTGGGGCTTCCGTCCGCCACCTCCTCCTCCTCCCGTGACCGAAAGGAAGGCGCGAGAAGGATGAAGGGAAGTCCCGCCCTCCTCCTCGCGCCTCATTTTGGTCGACGGAGGTGGAGGAGGCGGCAGAGGGAAGCCCCACGAGCAGTGCCGCATGGCTTCTGTCCACCTCCTCCTCCCGCGACCGAAAGGAAGGCACGAGGTGGACGGAAGCCATGGGGCCGGTGCCACGTGGCTTCCGCCCACCTCCTCGGGCCCTCCTTCCGGTCGCAGGAGGAGGAGGCGACGGAAGCCGCATGGCTGGGGCTGCTGCCGCACATGCGCAGCAGCGCCCTGGGGGTATGGCTTTCTGCGCCCTGGGGGCGGGCTTTCGCTCTGGGGGCATGGCTTTCCGTGCCCTGGGGGTGGCGCGGTGCGTCTTGGCCTCAGGCGGCCGAAGAGCCTAATCCGGGCCTGTATTTAGCATGAATTGAATAGCACGTGGCATGCCTTTCTGGAGTATATTGACTACATTGAAAATTTTCTGAAATTTTATAGTATAAACTCTGACATGCCAGGCACTTCTTTGTTCTTATCTTATCTTGTTTTCCTTTATTCTTATTTTTTCTTTGTTTCATTTCACTTACCTAGTGGCAATAAATGATCGGATTTTCAACAGTTGTTCAGAGATTGACTTCAGGGACACATTACCTAAAGTTCCTGTTCTCTGTGCTTGTTTAACATTAGAACAAAACCTGAATGTTTTGTTCTTTGGATCTGCAACTTCTGCTCTTATGTGTTATCATTTGTACAGATAATCCAAAAGACTAAGGACCCTTTCACACGGGACAAAATTGCCCCGTTTTGTGGCTTTCAGCCGCAGCTTGGGCAGATCCTGCTGAGTGCCATCAGATGATGCATGGCTGGCCCCACGCACATTCTTCCCAAAGTGGAGGGAAACACGCATTGTGTGCATTGTCGCACTTTTTCCCAACTGTGCGGAGAGGGACAGGGTTCCAATGTGCCCTGTCCTGTCCCCACCATTTGATGGGGGAAAGAGAGATGACTTCTGGCACAGTGGTTCCTCCCCTGTGGGCCATGTGAAGAGATCCTTAATAAACTACTGGTTCAAAAAATGAGTGTTAAAAAGTGTGTACTGGAATATTGTTTCCAGTTCTGGGCACCACAATTCAAGATGTACGAGTTTTTCCATTTTCTTCTCAAATCATGCAGTAGTCTGCTATCAATGGCTGTCAAACACAAACTAAATGACGCAGCTTGTTCAAATTTTGACAGGAGTCAACTGACAGGTTCCTGTTGACAGGAGCAGTGTTGCCCTTTCAGTTAAGAGGCGGGAAATTCAAAAAGTCATGGACTTATTGACCCACCCTCGTATATTGACAAGCTAAAATATGTCCAGAGAAAGGTGACCAAAATGATCAAAGGTTTGGAAACCAAGCCTTACGAGGAGCAGCTTAAGGAGCTGGGTATGTTTAGCCTGGAGAAAATCAGACTGAGAGGGGACATAATACCAATGTGTAAATATTTGAAATGATGTCATATTGAGGAGAGGGAAAGGTTGTTTTCTGCTGGAGACTAAGATATGGAGCAGTAAAAGCTGGATGGTCATCTGTTGGGGGTGCTTTGATTCTATGTTCCTGCATGGCAGGGGTTTGAGTGAATGACCCTTGTGGTTTCTTTCAACTCTTGCATTCTACGATTGTTTCCTGAATCTTAGACCAGAGATAGTCCAAAACCTAAGGAAAATCTAAGCAGCTGTCACCAATAACATGAAATCTTTGGAATCTGAGTCACAGGAAAGAAAAATTGGATCATATTTAATAATAGATTTATGTACCCTCTATATCAGTGGTTCTCAACCTGTGGGTCACGATCCCTTTGGGGATGAACAACTGTTTCATAGGTGTTGCCTAAGACCATCAGAAAACACATATTTCCAATGGTCTTAAGAACGTTGAAATTGGGGTGTGCTTCTTTCTAAGGCCTGGGGAACCGCGGGTGCCTTCCTCATGGAGCATAGGGATGCCAGTAGCCAAGACCACTCCAGATGGAACAATAGAACACCGAAGGAGCCCTGAGATGGGTTGCTGGGTACTGTACGGCCGTGCAAGCCCAGGGACTGTCATGGGGGCCATGCGCGCCTGCGCCCCAGAAACTGGAGACTGCAGACGCTGAGGGAAACAGGGACCCGCTTCCTCCCTTGTCTTTGGCCGGACAAAATGGCTTCACTGCTACAGACCAAAGGCTAAACTCAAAGTCTCTATGGTCATGCAGGCTTGGCTCAAGCGGAGAGGGCTGCAGCGTTTGGAAGTATTGTGCCGTCACACCCAGGCGTTATGCGTTGAAATTGGTGTGTGCTTCTTTCTAAGGCCTGGGGAACCGCGGGTGCCTTCCTAATGAAGCTTAGGGATGCTAGTAACCAAGACCACTCCAGAGGGAACAGTAAAACAACGTCTTTATTGCTACAAAGTCTTTCTTAGGCTTGGTTCAAACTTGAGTTCCTTAAAACACAAAACAGGCAACATACAATATTGCTTTCCTGGCCCCTCTCTCGTTTGCTGGAACAATGAGTTGTAAAAACCCCCTCCAAGCTTCCTTCTGTGCTAGGGAGATCCAGAGGGTACTCTCTGCCCTGGCTTCTGAACTTCTATATTAAAGAGCAGATCTTTCCTTTAAACTCAGAGCCAGTCGAAGGCGATGCTATGGCTAGCGTTGTAGTACTATTGATGGCAGGTTACAGCCCAACCTGACCGACCATGCAAGCAAACCTATCTCATGAGACTTCCAGAGAAAACTAACTAAACTAAAATGGAGGTCCCCCTTCCCTGGGAGAAAAGGTGGGCACCAAAGAGGACTATTTATGATAGGCACCTCTGTAAGCCAATGGCTGCAAAAAGGCCCTGCAAACTAGCTGCTGTGAAACAGAAACTCTGTTACTGATTAACTTTCAGGGAGGTGCTGTGAGGCTGCAAAGCCCTTCAAAAATGCAAAAAGATGTTAACTCTCTAGCTTGGGGCAGAACGAATCAGGAACTTGCTGTACTAGAACAAGTCTAGAACCCCAAATTAACAAACTCCCTATAGATAAAGCTTGCATTTTCTTTGTAATATCTGGCCCTCATGCAAGTGGAATATATTGCACCTGCACAATGCATCATTTTGAATTTTCTAGAGTTTTGTAGAACACAAAACCCATTCCATGTATAGAAGTCAGCTAGACTGTCTGCTGGTCATGTCATGTAAATACTGATGATGGGACAGGAGCACTTGAGGGCAATAGGCTAACGTAGGTCATGTTAAGACATGTTATTTGTAATATGAAGACTGTCCACCAGAGAACTAGCATGACCACTCTGTCCACATCACCAGCATCTGCTGCCTGAGGTGATTGCCTCACTTTGCCTAATAATAGAGCTTGCTATGCCCAGGAAGTTTGGTTTGATTCTGCTGCTTCTACTTCCTTCCCCCGCCTCTGCCGCCCCCCCCGGGTATTTAAGGCAGCTGGGAAAATTAAAGCAAATACTGTTAAAATCCCTTGCAAAGACATAAGAAAAATACAGTATATTTAAAAGTTATTGTTCAAATGCAATTAAATAATCCTTAGAATAAACTCCTTTTAAAACAACTCCATTAAAAAGATGTAAAGATAAAGATCAGCAAAGCCGAACATCATCAAAAGCACTCATTTCCTAAAAGCTTGTCAGTACAGGAAAAAATATTTCCCTTGCCACTGGAAGGACACCAAAGAGAGTCCCAATTCAGACTACATTTGGTTGATGAGCAAATTGGTGCTGAAACCAACAGGCACAGAAAAACTTAGAAACTTCATCCTGACACTCGTTTTCATAAGGCAGTTAGTTACCTCAGTCCCTGGAGTTTTGTGGATAGTACTCTTAGAATTTCAAAGTTAAAGAAAACAAATTGCAGAGAGAAGAACACGTAGACAGTGATAGCAGCATTGATTTCCTTGATCCTTCAGCACAACTATAGTTGGTTTCCAGTAGAAGCATACTATACTATACTATTTATTTGTTTACAGCATTTATATTCTGCCCTTCTCACCCCAAAGGGCAGATCACAACACACATATACACGGCAAACATTCAATGCCGTTTTTGACATACAAGACATACATACAGACAGAGGCCATTTCAGCCGTTCTTCCACTTCGGATCCTCCTGGAGGTTGCTCAATTCGGCCACAGGGGGAGCTGTCGTTTCGTCCAATATGATGCCGAGCCTTTTTTATTGTAGTATTTCCTCTTTGCTTCTCCAGCATTTTTATGGTGTCATTAATTAGCCTCCCTGCTTTAAGTGGTTCCTAATATTTCTACTCACAGCTCACAGCTGTTTTTGAACTGCTTAGGTTGACAGTGAGGTGGGCAATTTCTTTTTAAACAGCTTTTTAAAAATAAAAAAAACAGCTATTAAGAGTCGGGTGCTCAACCCCGACTTGGGCTTCAAACTTGCCACCTTTTGGTCGGCACTGATTTATTGTAGCTGATTAACCAGTTGTGCTACCAGCCCGGCCCTGGAGGACCTAGAAAATATCTTTCATCAAAAAGATGGGGAAAGAACCCAGAGAGAACAAGAGTATGTAGGGGCAACAACTACCAGCAAAACTCAAGAAACTGTGTTACAGGAACTCTCACTTCTTTTCACCAGTTTGAAGGAACTCAACAATCATCACTAAGGACAGAAGAAAACACCATGTTTAAGAGCCATTGCCTAAATGTGTTCAGCTTAGCAACGGAAAATTGGGACAAAAGATTTTATGATATATTTCAAAATCTACTGCACATATTTTTACACCTAATGTACATGATTTCCTTTGGAATTTTGAGTTAAGCATCACTCTTCTACTTGCTGCTTCTTTGCTCAGAGTTGCAGACACCAAAAGCTGCTTTTCATTCAACGAAAACTAGTTTTTCTAGGTAAAGTAGTACATCGTCTTGAATCTTCAGACTTTCAAACTAAATGAGATAAAATACTAGCCAGCAAAAGATCTGTAGTCTCTGTGCTTGCTTTTACAAATGGGCCGCAAATGAGCAGGACTGTGCAAATTTCTCTTGCAGCTTTGCTGTAGGTGAAATTCTGTGGCCACTCCGGGGATAATGTAAAGCCTGGAGTTCACCCAACAAGGCAGCCTTAATCAGCCCTGAACATGCTGTCAGTTCAGTGTCATTAATACAACTGGGATGAAAGCAAAGAAAGACAGCACATATGGCCCATTAGCTAAGCAGCGCACTAATTATGGGGAGGTGTCACATTACTCACAGAGGGCCAGACTCTGCCACTGTTACATCCACTATGAAGCAGGCAGCCTCTCCATGAGAGCAGTGGAATCAGCTCCAGCATTCAAGCCTGCCCAGCAAAATGGGTAAAAAGAAACCACATCCAGTCGTTCCAGACCCTTCCTGTCTCTATGCACCAAACACAAACTGCTGACAACATAGTTATTATAATAAGCCCAGTTTTTGCCCTCACAGACATCTCTAGGCTGAAGAGCAGGATAATTGTAAAAGACATTTATATTTTGATTTCCACTCAATAAACAAAATCAGACAATTATGCTGAACAAAAGGAACTCTTGGAATTCAGACTCATTTCTCATTTGCAAGCTGGGGAGAAGTGGGTGGGTAGGTGAGTGCAAGGAAAAGAGTGCAGTAGCAACCAAAACAGGAGAAGAACACTATTCTAAACTCATCAGCCCAACTCTCCAGCAGTGCCGAAGACAGGCAAATGATGCCTTTTTATTAGCCTTATTGTCTTTAATTAAAGCATTCAGCAGAACCCTGTGATAATGGACTGTGAGAGGGGTCGGCAGCATTTGGTAATAACACAATGCAGGGTTCAATTAAGTTGTGCTTTTGCAGTTTTTCATCTCCAATTTAAACAAGCTAATGATACACACAGAATGATTACCTTCCTGCACCAAGTGAAAAAGAGGTCTGCGGTGGTGGTGGAGAAGAAGGGGCAAGTTTTGGAAGGAGAAGTCACTTGTTGCCTCTAACCCTGAAGGTGTGATATTGCTGGTTCTTTCTAGATTTGGGCAATCACTCATAGGATGGTTTGCAATTTATTAGTTTTAGTCCTACCTGTTCAAAGTACATTCCAAAAGAATGTGGCTCTCATGCAACCCATCCTTTCAAAGAGAGAGAAAAAAACAGAGGGGGAGAGAAAGCTTATTTGTGATATAAATTATAAGACCACTTACTGGCCACTTCATCACGCTGGGTCTTTTTGCCCCTTTGAAGCACTTTGAAAAGAGTCCCTGCCAATGAGCCTTCTCCTGTCCCTCACATGATGGGGGAAGGCGGGAGGGTACATGGGATGCCCTGTGGCACCTCCCCTCCACATGTGAAGAGTAGGCAGGGTTAGATCCAGTTGGAATCTTCGTAATTTGGATTAAATTTGGATCAAATAGCTTTTTGAAGCAATTTTGAAGCGATTTGGGAACCCGGAAGTATCCTTGCCATTTCGAAGCCACTGTCGCCATCTTTGTTCCGACTCAGCAAGTGAATCAGAAAAGACCCAGCATTTGGAGGCAAGCAGCAGTTTGCATGATGGGATGCTTGCCTCCAGCCAATGATGGGAAACCATGTGGAGTGGGAAGGGGCTTTGGCATAGCAGCCATTGCCCTTTAAAAAGGCCAGTGTGTGCCTTGTGGGCTCATTGCAAGCCAGGGATGTGAACAGGAAGGGACTAGGCAGGCTCCTTGGGTGGGAAAGGTGCCAAGCTACTGCTTTGCAAGGTAACAACAGGGTTGGGAACAAATTGGGGAAACTGGCTGGAAGCAGGCCCCTTGTTTGCGAGGCTTCCTTGTGTGTGGGAGGGAAGAAAGGCAGGGCAGGGCAGCTGGGAGAAGTGTTCTTCTCTTGCCTGCGACTGCCAATTTTCCTTTCTGAAGCAGTGATTTTAACTTTCAACAGAACTCAATCCCCTTTGGGTTACACTTTGGATTTTGGGATCCCAGAAAGTCCCTTTGGACTTTGGAAAGTCCATTTTCTGCTAATAATTTCCTTAGGAAACCACACCATACCACTTTGGAGCCCCCCTTTGTCTGCTTCAGATTTCACACTGTACTTTTGGAAACAAGAAATCTTCTATAATCTGCTAATAATTTCTACCACTGTGGCAAGTCTTGTCAGTAGCGGTCTAAAAATGAGGGAAAGGGAATCCCCCAAGTTTTGCCTGTCCCATTTGCAGGTTTTTTTGCGCATACCACTTTGGAGTCCCCTTTGTCTGCTTTGGGTTTCACATTGTACTTTTGGAAACTAGAAATCTCCTAATTTAATCATTTTCTTGGGGAAACACAAAATACCACTTTGGAGCCCCTTTGTCTGCTTTGGGTTACACGTTGTACTTTGGAAACTAGAAATCTCCTATAATCTGCTAATAATTTCCTTGGGAAAACACACAATAAAAGTTTGGAGGCCCCCTTGTCTGCTTTGGGTTTCACATTGTACTTTTGGAAACTAGAAATCTCCTAATTTAATCATTTCCTTGGGGAAAGACAAAATACCACTTTGGAGCCCATTTGTCTGCTTTGGGTTACACGTTGTACTTTGGAAACGAAATCTCCTATAATCTGCTAATAATTTCCTTGGGAAAACACACAATAAAAGTTTGGAGGCCCCTTTGTCTGCTTTGGGTTTCACTTTGTACTTTTGGAAGCTTGAAATCTCCTAATCTAATCATTTCCTTGGGGAACCACACCATACAACTTTGGAGTCCCCTTTCTCTGCTTGGGGTTACACGTTGTACTTTTGGAAACATGAAATCTCCTATAATCGACTAATAATTTCTACCACTGTGGCAAGTTTTGTCAGTAGTGGTGTAAAAATGAGGAAAAGGGAACCCCCCAAGTTTTGCCTGTCCCGTTTGCAGTTTTTCATGCATTGCGCAATCGTTCCTGCCATTAACGAAGCAATTTGGGAATTTTTGGAAATTTCAGAAAATTCTGACTTTTTGAAAATTTCAGAAATCACTTAGGAAACGAATTGCCAGCGCCCATACATCCGAAACGAGTTTTGAAAAAAAAGTTCCTTGGTCAAACAAGTCTAGTTAAGAGGTCCCAGGAATGTCAGTTTCTTCGAAAATCTAAAGAAGAGAAAGTAGAGATGTGTATGTGTACGTTTCACTGTCTGTCTGTCTCTCCCTATCAAATTGCTATCATTTATATATTATCCACCTATCATCTATTTCCTATCTATCCATCCACCCATCTTATCTAGAATTTATGTCAATTTCTGTGCATGTGAATGAGAGTGGGTGGAAGGGGAATAAATAAACACTGGAGCAGAAAGACTGACAAGCATTTCATCGTTCTCTCTTTCCTTTGCTCTCTTCTTGATTTTCAAAGGATTGGCCATAAAAACCTGCAGTTTTGCTTTGGAGGAAGGGAGAGAGACTCAGGGAAGACTCGCATGGGCCATACTTAACTTTTATCTTGCCCATTGCAATGCTAAATTAGAATGCAACTACTCTGATAATACAGGTGACAGCTATATGACGCCAAATGAATTCCCTATGATCGGTACCACTAAAATGTACACCCCAGCAGAATTCACAAAGACAGGGCACTTAAATGTGTATATAACTCATGCACATACAGATAAAAGTCAGACTAAATTTGGTCATAGTTTTATGTCAGATTTTTTTAAAGGGGGGAGCTTTGTTTCATAGTTTTTAAAGATTCCACAGCTTGACTCTAGGCTCAGTGGCATTGCATTAACTCTGTGTGAACATGGTTTAAAATGGAAATATTTCTCATGAATCCATACCTTAAAAAGAAGAGGAACTTTCAGAATTAAAAAACAGTTCAAATAGCATGGATCATGTAAATTGATTGAATATTATTGTTAAAACGTCCCCAAATCCAGTTGTACATAATTAAAGAAAACTGATTTATGGAGTGCTGCATTTTTAATGGAATATTTCACTGTTTCCCCTCTGTTGGCAAACATATAGTCACTGCAAAATGCACCCCAACTTTCTGATTGAAAAATACTGTTTTAAAGATCAAAAGGAATGTAATTCTTTTTAAAACTCTTTTGTATTTTAAACATAATAGTTCTTTCTTTACTTCAAAAGATCAAGCGTGTTTAATGTGGGCTGGTAGTGAAGATGTTGGGCACTGCTAGGGGTGAAATAGAAGAGATTTCAAAATAATTCTTCAAAGCTAGAATCATGACCTGACCTGGAAAGAGCATGTAGCTATTATGACAAGCCATTGTAACTCACTGACATTAGCCTGTGAAAGTTTGATTCTTCAGTGCTCAAAGCTTGGATGGGGAATACATGACTTTTCAAATATTCTTGGTACTACAACTCCCATTAGCATGGTTGATGGTGAGCTATAATGGAAGTGGCAGTTCTACAGCATTCAGACACCCAAAAGTTTCCCATCTGTGAACTAGAAAAAAACCCTGAGTTCTTGAGGAAGAGAACTCAAGGGACATCCCCTCTTATGATACTAAATAGGCCTGTACAATTAATGAAAAAACGTTTAAATACTCATTAATAAATTAGGGGTGGTAGTGGAGAATCGTTTCTAAAGTTTTTCTAAAATATTGTAAGGGGTCTGTTTCATAGCTTTAACAATATTTAAACAACATTATTTAAACAACATTATTTTACAACAATGTTTGTGTAATTTTATTGTGTTGGAAACCGCCCCGAGCCTTGGGGAGGGGCGGTCTAGTAAATCCGAATAATAAATAAAAAAATAAAAATATAATGAAATTTTCATTATTTTGTTGGTTATGTAACTGTGCAAGTGAGGAAGCTTCTGGGGCTCAGTTCTCCCTCAGTTTTAGAGCTATCAGGATGAAACATGCTACTATGATAGAACACATTTCCCACTATTACCCTTCCCTCCCAAGTTTCATAATGTTTCACATATCCACTGATTTTTGGGAATTTTAAAAAGTTTTTATGAGCTTTTTAATTTAAAAAAAACCCTACAAGAGCTATCTCCTTGAATTTCTATTTACAATGATACAATGTAGCCATGGGCATCATTCTCCCCAAGTTTCAGAAAGATTTGCACACTCACTGATTTTGGGGGAATTTTAACCAACATAAACTTAACAGTACTATTTCAATGGAAGACCCAAGGGCCATTCAGTCCAACCCCCTTTGGCCAGAAAGGAAAACACAGTCAAAAAAGCACCCCCAGCAGATGACCATCCAGTCTCGAAATAATAATGATAATAATCACAGGAAACCTCTTAAACTTTAGAATTACTGCCTCTCAACTTTGCCTACCTCACAGGGTTGATTGAACTCCCAACAAACCCCTTTCATCTCCAAATCCCTGTAGAGAATTAACACCAAAACTTTCAGGGAGAAATTCTGGGAAATGTAGTTTGGGAAGGTGAGGACCCCTGTGGCAGATAATTCGAAAGGCCCTGCCCTAAACTACATTCCCCAGAATTCTACTTGCTTCCAGCATTAAAGCCTCAACATGAGTGTGGCGTAATTGGATGTTTTCATTGTTTGTATTGAAGGAGGGGTGGGGTGGTGGTACTGCATTGTCTTTGTAAATCCAGTCGTAAGTACGGATCTAACAAAACTCTTACAACTCTTATGATTTTTTGCACAGCCCTAGAAGATACAGTCTATATGGAGGTTCTCCACAGAGCTTTTACACCGATTTCCCCCTTAGTTTAGGAAGCATAGACAGAAAGAAATCTCCTCCACACAAGGTCTCCTCTCCAGGGATACAAGGGTGATGAAATTTGCAAAGAGGGCAGGGCTGTTATGTATGTTCTGTATGTCCTCTATGCATGTTTAATACTTCTGTTAATAATGCCTTGAGAGGGCTGGAGCTGTGAGATGATTGAGAATGATTGAAAAGCAGTGGCAAAGTCTATTGTGCATTTGTCTTCATGTTCATTACTTTTGTCTTTAGTAAGGCTTTTGCTTGGGTACAAAGGCCTGGTGGGGGAGGAAACCACATTATTTTTTCCTTGTCTCGTAATAATAAGAAATAAATGCAAGAAGATGGAAGGCCCAGGATCAAAAGACTGTAACATGGTTAAATTAATGGGTTTTGTAAAATTTTGCAAAGGAAGGAAGAGGTCACATAAGATAAGAATCTATTATGAAAATGGAATCAGTTTACAACTTATTGAAATAGATGATTTAATCAGAATGTACCCTAGGAACGATTAGCATTTTGATTGGAATAAAGAAGCTTGTTCTTGATAGATTGAGATGTATATGTTGAATTACTTAAGGCTTAAACGTTGCTCTTAATAACAACTTTGTTGGTGTTGGATGTTCGTCTACGCCGATTTTTCTTTTCGTGTGAGTGAGAAACAGCTTCTTTAAACAATGTTTACATTGTCTAACAAAAAGGGGGAGAGGATGAGATATGAATGGACTGAGGCCAGGATCCTGGTGAAGTAGTGTGTACAGACATAACAGATACTAGTGGCAGGAAAAAGAAAGCTGTGGGTGCTGATATGACTGTGAAGGAAGAAAGCCACTGGAGAAATAGGCTGCTCTGAACTGTCATATTTATAGGTGACTATAAATATTGGTTAAATTTACTCAGTGGTACACTATCATGTACACTATCATGACATATATAGGAGGGAATATATTATAAAGAGATCTGATGGAGCTGAGTGTTACTCTGGGAACCAGGATTCAAAGGTCCATCAGTCATGAAAGTCCATTAATTGATCCTGACAAGTCACTCACTCAGCTTTCGAGGACAGAAGTGGAAAACCTTCTTTGAGTAAGTATTACTGAGAAAGCCCTCATAGGGTCTTAATTTAGTCAGAGCCTACTCAGCCACAGAAACCCACTGGGTGACCTTGGGCAGATTACACTCTCTCAGCCTTAGAGGAATGCGATGCTAAACCTTCTCTGAATCTTTCTGACAAATTCCTATGATGGGATTGCCACTGTGACTTTAAGGCACATAGTAACAAATGTGCTTTATTTACATACAATATTTATATTTTAATAAATACTTTAATGAAATGATGGGATTCAAATTTAAAAGGATTTTTTTTGTTAAGCTGTGGCAGATGTGTTAAAAAACAAAGTCAAAATACTAGTTAAAATTGTGTATGTTTTAAAAGGATTGTAGCCCTTTTACATACATTGACTTCTTAAATCAACATTAGTACAGCACCATTGTCAGGCCAATCAAAAGGTACCAAAATTGTGAAGAAGCTTTTAAAAGCTCCAGACCTCTGAATGAAATCTAAATGTTCAAAACAGAAAAACATACTTTTGTGTCTTTCTTGCTGCAAGCATACTGGAGGGTAGTCCTAGGTTTCTTCCAGACAGGCGCTATATCCCATGATCTGATCCCAGGTTTTCTTTTTATCCCAGATTATCTGGCAGTTTAAAGCAAAAAACCTGGGATCATCTCCTGGAATGTGGTGCCTGTCTGGAAGGGCCCCTAGTTATGTTGGGAGGAAGAAAGGCAGAAAAGTTATGCCTGGACCAAAAGCTGCTTCTTGCTTCTTTTGTGTCTTATCTGCCCAGCTGATTCAAATTTACTGGCCAGGGTTCCATGCTGTCAATGGGATTTGCAGTTTAAGAAAGGATAGTTAGAATTTTCAGCCAGACACTCCAGAGCCTATGTAGATCCCAAGATTTCATAGGATTTTTCTATGGCAGTTAAAATTGAAATTGGGGTGCGATAACTTCATAGTGTGAAAGAGCCTTCCTGTATCTTGTTTCTTTCAGATATCTTATTTATTAATTGACTTTATGTTTTGCTCACCTTTCTCCTGATATAAAGATTCAAGGCTACTTGAAGAAAGGGAATCATGCTATTCTCCAGATGTTAGTGGATTGTAGACCCTAGAAAGACAATCCAAGATAGAGAACAGTTATTAATATTGGATGTCTCCGGGAGGTAAATCTTGATGTATGAATGTTTTGCTTTTATATGGGATACTTTTACAGTCCATCCTAAAGTCATGTAAAGAAGCCATGAACAGCTTCTTTACATAGAGTTGAAATATTCTTTCCTGCCATTGACATCCATTGGATTAGGTCAAACTAATAAGCAGAAAATTGATCTGCCCCCATCTCTAATGTCATATGGTTGAAGTCTGTGTTCAAACAATCTCTTATTCTCTTTTTTCCCATATCTATTCCCCTGCACGGAGGTTGTTTTTCCACTAATGTGGCAATATATTGGACTGACACAAGGAGCTTAGGAGGCATCAAGGATGGCATTGCTTTGAGTCACAGCAAGACTTGCCTCTGCAACGAGTCCACGAGATTACTGTAAACAAGCCACTACTTCTCCATAAACTCTTCTATTTGAATATGGGAATAATAGTACTGGCTTTAGCAGGTTGTTTTGAAGATTGCAAGATAAATATATTTGAAGTCTTATGAGGATTTTGCCAGGCTAAATAATTGCTAAATAGTATAAAATTATTAAGAAAAATACACATTGGTTTAATAGCTTTCCCCCCGAATTTACGAAATTCCAGTTGTCTAGCTACATTGGAGTGTGAGGGTGTTATTTGCACCTATTTTGCATCATATACAGTGTCTAATTAGACTTTTTAGGACATACAATTTGAGTGTTCCCAATTAGCTCAATTGTGGACCGAGACCAAAGCTTTTATTTGCTTTGTCATCGCTGCAGAAAGTCAAATAAACAAATACTTACATCTTCCCACTGTCTCCCCTGTGTCTTCAGCACAGCTGCAGAACAAAATAATAATAATTTCATTGTCTACTTTCCAAAAAGCCTTCCACATTTAGAGCAGATAATTAAAAAAAGACTTAACACATGGTTTATTTTGTCTAATTATTCCAAAATCAGTCTGTAAATCCCAGAAGAAAGAATGTCTTATTTAAAGAAAAATGATACCAAATTAGGCATGTATTAATGCTTTTTCTGATTGTGGGTTTGATGTTTGGGTCCAAGGTTTTCAATGGGAGATATAGGAATTAGGTACTTGAGTTAAATGGAGCAACAAAACATGTACTGTATGATTCAGTGTAGGCAATTGAGAGTCTTAATAGAAAACCCAACTTCTTCATCTGGAAAAAGAACAGGGAACAAGAATGTACATGAGGAGTAAGCAAAGTGTAACCCTAACACTACCCCCCACACACACACACACACATCCATGGACATGATACCTATGATTTCACTAACTCAATCTCCAAAAATATTCTACTCCAGAAGTGTTTGGGGGCCTCTCTAGGTGCTCAAGTGCTATTCTATGGTATACTTCCAGCCCAAGTATACTCAACTAGTTTGCTGTTATCCACAGTTTAGTTGACCACAATAAACTTTGGAACATATTCCCATGGATTTGGTGATTGTACTGTTATTCCAATTGTTTGGGGTCTAAAATAGTCTCCTCCCTGGAGGGGCAAGACAAAACTCTTCTTATGCTTACTTCTCCCTGTACAGAAATGTTGGGTAGAGATGTCAGAGTTTTGCAAGATGGGCTGGTGTGGCCTGTCAAGACCCAGAGAAGAATAAAAGCGTCCCCCACAATTACCATGTTGCCATGTCTAGTATAGGTTTTTCCATTTCTATGAGAAAGGTCTAGAATAAATATAGGCAGTACTCTGGTGTAACTTTAGCCATACCAGCATAAGGATTTCTTTGGGCATCACATAAGAAGGCCAGTTCCTAGACAGAGTTATACCCCCTAGTCCCTGGTTGACCCAGCAGGAGATGTTCAGGTACAACTGACTTTCACTGAATCTTTATGTCCAACAAACCATGATTGTTCTTTCAGCAGCCACATGTAGAATGCGCAAGGCAGAACGTTCTGAGACTTTCTTGAACCTACTTCAGGCTGTTTTTGATTCAGGTAAATCTCTGACAAGCAAACTAGTGTTTTCAGTTTGGCTCTGAACGGGTCTTGCGACCTACATGCAAATGTTAAAATGGAGTGATGGGGCATAGCAACAGTGTACATGTGGGTCTCTTATTCACATGGAATCCACTACTCTCTTGGGATTTGCTGCAGCTTCTGGAATTTTTAAAATAAAGAATATACAGTAAGTATATATGCACATATGTGCTGATTCTGATAACTTTCAAATTGTTCAGTTGTGGTGTGCTTACTTGTATTTCAAATAGTCTAATCTTTGCTTTATTGGGGTGCCCTCTCTTTCCACTCCTTCCTTCACCTTGGCAAGAAAATTGGGTGGGTCTGAACTTTTTTCTAATGCCTCAAACCTATCAGGCCAAATGCCCACTGAGATTTCATAGTCCTTGTTCATTCCTCAAACCCTGGATGCGTGAACTTTCTATGAAGAAAACATCCAGGTCCTCACAAAATGTTGCAATAGAAGATTTAGGGTCTGATATACACCACCGGCAGCAGCAGCACCAAAAACCATAGAAGATCTTCACCAAGCCAGTCAATCTTCCCTAAGTTGTCCAATAGACACAATCTCTTTCTGCCTGTCTCCCATTTGTCCTTGTGGGGAACATACACCTTTCCCTTGCACCAGTCTGAGACAAATACTGTCCAGTGTTTCTTACAGATATGGTCCCAAGCCAGAAAAGGGGGGGGGCATTTCTAATAGGGGAGGGAAATAACAAAAATCTCACACAATCCTAGTGCAGGATCAAAGCTGAGACTAAACTGGGGTGTAGAACACACATAAAAAGCAGGTTATGGACTAATAATTGAACAAAGGAGTAATATTTTTCATCCTAATTTTAATCCACGAGTACAGGAAAAATGGAAACAGCAAACATCTTGTCATGGGGCTCTCTAGGGAGGGAGGGACACACTTGATCCCATGGATCACCTGTTTAAGTGTTCTAGTGGAGTTTTAGTCATAAAGAGATAACCCAGGGGCCTAAATATGACATTTTCTCATCTTTTCTCCAGCAACCTGCGCTCTCTGTGTAAACAGAATGGCGCATTTATAAACAAGAGGTGAAATATTGATATAAATGATGAGAAATTCATTAATCACTATTAGTAGTACTCTTCTGTTTTCACAGAATGCAAATTGAGTATCTTACAAGCTTAGAAATTATGAATCATTATAATACCTACAAACATTGTTTACAATTACTGAAATGAGGAGCAGAAATTATGCATATAATTCAAACAAAAAACCCTTATTACAATAATTGATGGAGCATCTAACGTGGTCGTCTACCTGAATCACTTCTTCCGTAGTTTCATTTTCAAAAACTTTTCAATTAAGACCGCAGGCTGATATCTATTTAACTGGAAGAATGCCTCATTGAACTGAGGCTTGAGTAGACGTGTACAGGATTGTAGTCTAAATTATCAAAGGATATTTTCTTATCAAAGTTCACTTTGAACTGAGAACACAGTAAGATAGCTAAACCTTTCTTGCCCTGTAGCTGAGTGTAGGCAATCCTACATTAGTTTCAGTTTATTAAAGGCACACCTGGTTAATACAAGTGATGATAAAGGGACAAGCAAAGATATTTTTAAAGCAAGGTTTTACTGCAAAAAAAATTTCAATTGCGTATGTTTTATTGATCTTTTAACTTTGGTATGTTTCTAATTGATTTTAAATGTATATAATACTAAGCTGAAATTGCTTTAATTTAAATGGGAAAAGCTTTTAATGTATTGTTTTTGGAAGCCACTTTCAGTTCCACTCTGGGAGAAAAATGATATATACATTAAATAAATAATGCACAAATAAAATTTATATGAATAGATTTCCAAGGCCATTGACATGCATTTGGTTCCAAGCAACCCATGCACAGTTTTTGACATGGTGCTGTTCATCCAATTCGGAGTTCTTTTTAAACAAAGACTAAAAGGTTGGTGGATTACATGTTGTATGAAGCACATTCAAACAGAAAAATCACTGCTTGTTAAAAAAATTATTATAGCAGATATTTTTCACTTAATATTTTTAGTCATGGCAACTCAGGGCACCCCCACACATGGCTAAAATGTCAAAGCTGTAAGCAGAAGGCGTCCCCCAAAATGACCAGTAGGACTGAAAAATCCTTCTCCTGCTTATCCCATGGTTCACAAGCAACTGCTTAAGAACACACCTGCTCTTTAGCTTGCCCCTTCAAATCATTCATGCTGTGAGATTCTGTCTCTTCCTAGCACGGGTGGTTCAATTTCTTTATTTACAATATACACAAGGTACTCATACAGCAGGGGTCAGCAATCAAAGAGAAAGAATGACCTCGTGGTCTCATAATTTACAGTAAACCCCTTATCAACATTCCACATCTTGACCGGGCATTCACTTGTTTGTCTTAACCTTTTATGATATGGTTTATCTTGGTAACACATGCTTGAGGATGTTTTTCTTTTAATTCATACATACATATATCTCCAACAAAAAACCTATGCTATGTTGCTATGCTGTTGCTATGCTGAAATGGGTTAAAGTAATCCACTTTGGTGTGGGTTCTAGTCCCTACTCCCTAACCCAAACCTTGGATTTTCCCTTGGAGGTGGTTACTTGGTATCCCGATTGAAATTGGGATAGCATGAAGCCACCCTGAAGCTCCCCATTTGGACCCAAAACTTACTTAAGAGGCCTGCCAGCATCACAGATCTCTCCCTGTCGTCCTCCTGGCACTGGAAAATGAATTCTCTCCCCCCCCCCTTCCTAATGTGCAAATCTTTTTTGCACCAAGAGGACTGTAGGGCAGTGCTGTCCAACTTCTATAGGCCCAAGGGCCGGATTCCGGTGGCTGAGCACCTGGCGGGCCGGAGCGGGGGGCGGGGCCAACTGCAGGGGCGGGGCTGACTGCGGGGGTGGGGCCGATCCCTGGAGTGACGCTGTAGGAGGGAGGGCGGAGCAAAGAGGGGCTCCCCTTTGCGCCTCCCTCCCTTCTACAGCGCCAAACCGGGCAAGAGGGACGGCAATTTCGCCATGCCTCTTGCCCGGAGGGAGGAGCAAAGAGGAGAATTCTCCTCCTCCTCTTTCCCCCGCGCTGCGGCGCAGCGGGACAGCAGCGGCGCCCGGTGGAAGAGGAGGAGGAGGAGGGGTGAAGGAGGAGGAGCCTTCTCCCTCCTCCCTCCCCCGCCCGTGCCCTTGGCCCGATCCCGAGCACCGGCGCGGGGAGGGGAAGGAGGAGGGCCGGGGGCATAGCGGGGGCCGTGTCCAACAGGCTGGGGGGCCGTGTACGGCCCCCGGGCTGCCAGTTGGGCAGCCCTGCTGTAGGGAAAGGTCTGTGCTGCCAGCAGGTCTCTTCGATAAGTTTTGAGGCCCAATTGGGAGGCTCAAGGAGAGTGGGTGGGCATCCTTTCACACTTTTGGGCTCCATGAACCCAAAAATGCAAGTTGGCTGTGTGTACTGACCCCAGGTTTTGCACAATGCGACCTTGGAAGTCAGTCCCTACAGACCCAATACCTCATTAGACCCGGGCCTTCCAGTAAGATCCAGATCTAAATAGGTATTTTAACTAATACGGAATAAACCAAGGAAACCTAGAACTTGTACCTTATTCCTTTAAGCTCCTGGATTTGTCACTGCATCAACACTCTTCTAGTTTATGATAAACTCATGGAACTCAATTTGCTTTTTAGCTAACTTGTGCTTCCCAATCTGTTTTGAGTATCCGTCCTCAAAACTTTAAAAATGAATGAACCAATTGCTTTTTAAATCTGTGAGATTATCAATATGGTAGACTCATCTGAGAATAATGGAAATGGCATCACTAGAAAAGTGTAACATTCATGCCAAGATCCATTGACTTTCTTGGAATATTGTGGCACAGCTTCAACCATTTTGTGATCTGATTACAGGGAAATAGCCAAGATTTTCTCTGATCATGACCATTCCACACATAGTAGGGAATGGTCAAGGTTGGAATAAGGGAACTTCATAAGCTATATGGTAAGTTCTGAGGGGACTTGGGGCACTGGATAAGATGGAAAAGAATACTGACCCCCATAATGCCCCCCAAAATGCATATGTAGGCATAAAGAAAACATACATATCCATAAAGATAGTAGTGCACTGCTGTTAACTTCAAGGTTATATACTTCTGCAATGTGCTGTACATTGGGCAACCTCAGTACCAAGTTTGGAAACTTCAGTTCATTCAAAACAAGGCAGTCAAATTAATTACTGGGTAATCTAGCTATGACCATACTACAGTTATATTAGAACCACAGCATTGGCCATGAATTCATTCCCAAGCAAAGCACAAAGTATTTGGTTATTACCTTTAAAACCCTACATGGTTTAGTTCTTTGTTCCATATAATCTGGGTTGTCCACTCAGGTCCTTCAGGCAGGAGCAGGAGGCAAATATTTGAGTCAGGAAGACCCAGGCAGGCAACGGTCACCCAGAGGATTTTTTCTTCAGCTATCTCCAAATTGTAGAATGAGCTGGTGGAAGAGATTTGACTGCTGGGTATGCTCTCCGAGTTTAAAACAACATTAAAGACTAATCTCTTCCTGCAGGCCTACCCACATGCTTTAAAATTATGAGTTTAATACATTATGAATTGATTCTTTTAATATGTGTGCTTTTCTAACTGATGTTACACTTTTAAAATTGGTTATGTATTTTAATTGGTATTCTGTGTTTTTAACTGGTAACTGGTGCTGTTGTATTTAGCCTGTTGTTTCCTGCCTTCAGTTTGTGCATATTGTTGAGTCTGCACCTACAGAGACACCAAAATATCTAGGGCAGCTTTGCTAACTCTCTAGCTTGCACTTTATAGCTTTGATCCCAGTTCCTTGACTTCCTGAAACTCAGCACTCTTTAATGGGCATATTACATCACTTTAAACCACCAATGCAAAAAAGAAGAAAAGAAAAACCAAACCAAAAAAGGTGAATATTCTACAAAAAAAACTAATCCACAAAGAAGTGGGATGCCCTCCAGTGTAAGGAAACGGTTCCCCTGCTGCCCTTGTTTCCTGAGATAGTTGCATTTAATTAGCAGAATATTGTACCTGATGAGGGTTGATGTTTCAAGCAAATTGTTCTTTTTCAAGGTAGTGCGGAAATCCAGCTGGGAACCCATATGGAGAAAAAAAATTAAATATATTTTCTGTAAAATGATAATTGCTCTAAAATTTTATTGCAAGAGCTATATGTGAGCTTGAACTCCATTGCTGTCTTATTATCATCCCCCTGCTTGCTGCCCTGAAGGAGTGATACCTTGCTTTTATTGTGTGTGTGTGTGTGTGTGTGTGTGTACGTGTAAAATCTGCATTCTTAGAAATTGCCAGTATCTTGGTTTCATTTTGTATTTGTATTAGAGTTAGCAATTTTTGCATGCCTGTACTAATTTGCTAGTATTTTTTTTACTCTCTAGTAGTTTAGGCACAGTAGGATGACTTCTTGGGTGCCTCCTTCTACAATCCTGCATCACTCTAATCTGCAGCTATTTTTTTCACCTTTTTCTAATTCCTCTCTATCAGAACATATGTTATGGAAAAGTATTATAAATATATTTTTATGTTTTACAAAGAAGACTAAATCTATTTTATTTTATCTACTTGATCAGGCATGGGCAAACTTTGGCACTCCAGATGTTTTGGACTTCAGCTCCCACAATTCCTAACTGCTGGCTGTTAAGAATTGTCTGAGTTGAAGTCCAAAACACCTGGAGGGCCAGTTTACATATGACTATACTAGATCCTATTATGTGTGTATGTGTGTGGGACTGTTCATCATTTCTGCCTTCCTGATTGTTTACACTGATTAAGAATTCCTTTATTATCTGGATGGCCCATGAGGTCTCTTCCAACTCTTCCTAACAACTTATGTCCATTATTTCAGGTCCCCTTCTCCCTGAAAGAGGACACTCGCCATCATTTTCTTTACATTATGTTGATAAACAGGTAACATACAGGATTCAGATGTATTTACTCCTCTTTTTCATGAAATGAAAAACTGATGTTTTAATATAATAGCGTATCATATTTCTTGTTTCTCCAAGCAGTGGGAGATCTCAAGAATGGTTTACAAGCATGCCAGGGCCGTAGCCAAGATTTTGATTCGGGGGGGCTGAGTTTGGTTCGGGGGCTGAGACTGGGTGGAAGAGGGTCTACCCTAGCAAACCTTTTGTATTGTTATCCCAATAACCCCATTAATGTGGGATATAATGAGCATGGTGATCAGATCATGATATAAATGCACATAACAGTTTAAATAATGTACCAGTAAGGCCTTCTCGCGGACCACTCTGAGAATTTCGGGGGGGGGGGGGGGCTGAAGCCCCCTTAGCCCCTCCCCTGGCTACATGCCCGAAGCATGCTTCAACAGGAGAGTGTTATGGGGGCTCACCGTGTTCTGTAATAGGCTGCATATTCACAGAAGTAAAACCGAACAGTTTTATATATTTAAGTGTGTTCATGCTGAAGCAAACCTATAGCAGACAGGCAGCACTAGATTCGCAGTGCTATCGTTTTGGAGCCAACAGCAGCGTTTGTTCAGGTTCTGCCTAGTCTGCTCTAAAAATGCAGAGTTACCTTAGACTCAGTCCCCATATTTCTGACAAGCTAATTTCTCCTCCTTTTCTCAAGGAATGAGCATGACATAATTGTTCAAATGACCAAAGTGATCTGTTTCCTGGGTTGCTTAATTAGCATTCAATTCTTAAGTGATGAAGCTACATTCAAAGATAAAGGAAAGCATTGAGTTGCCAGGCAATATAAGAACAAACACAGCAATAATTTCTCTCTGGAGTTCAGCAGGTTCCCACCATTTTATATGTGTAGACACTTGTTGAAAACTTAATTGTTTTTACAAGCTTTCCCTGGGTAGTCCAAGCCACCATCTTTTTCACAGACAATGTAAATATTGTATTTGAATATTGTGTAATAAATAATGAATATTGTGTATATTGTTTTTCTTGTTGTACATCCTGTTGCAATCTTCTGATCTAAGCAGTTGATAATTACTCATAAATAAACAATGGGCAATAATGATAATGTGCAGCACAGTCTTAAATTAGTGTGTGTGTGTATGTGTGTTAAGCATGTAATTTTTCATTAATTTTCTTCTTGCATGAAGCAATGAATAATTTTAGCAATTTTCTTCCTATTGCAAAAAAGTCTCCAAAAACTATATAGGGTTTGAAGCCTATTCACAGTTTGGGATTCTGATGTGCAAAATTTACATCTGGTTGTTAACAGGGAATAGCATTTTCTTTGTAAGGTACAACATTTTCTGCACATAAACTTTCTGTATGTACAGAACTCACTCTCTCTCTTGCTATATATTACTGTAAATAAAAAAAATATTTCTGTGCAAAATGCTGTTTTCTAGGCAAATCAACTATGTGTGACTGTTATATGAACTAGGTCCCAAATTACTGCATTTTCTGCACAGGAACCAGCTTTTTCTCCATAGAAAGTATATAGAAGCATCGTTTTCTGCACAGAAAATGTTGTTCAAATAAGTTTCAATCTGCAGTGATTCTTGCATGTGAAGTCTTGGCTCTGCCTTCTCCTCTCCTCTGCTTTAGTTTCCCCTGTTTATAGTCCTTCGCAATAGTGTAGACACCTTCCTTTGTATTAGTTTTTGGATGGAGCTTAAAATCCTCCAGAGGCCAGCCTTAGTTGGTCTGTTCCATTTCCCTGTGTAGAGCTTTTGCTGGACTCCTTTTTTCTGCAACAGAGCTACAGCGATTGTCTGGTATCCTGGGCTCAAGCAATCAAAACATGCATTCTTAGCACCTGCATTCCAACTTGTCTATACCCTTTTTAAAGTGAGGCACCAAGAACTGATTGCAGTAACTCAGATGAGGCCTGATAAAAGCAGAACATAAGATGGGTATTATTTCCCTTTAATTTGAAACTATGCTTCTAGACAGGTTAAACTCCTTTTCCAATATTTTTTTTCTGGCTTTGAAATGCTGACTGATCTCTAGTTTCCCGGGTCGTCTTCTTTTCTCTTTCCCATTCTCTCTACGTGCTTCCTAAAGTACTGGCCACCTTAATTCCAGTGACCAACTCATCCCTATAAGTTAGAATCAAATGGAGCTGTTGCAACAGGGGGGTTATGTGCACCCTGTAGCCAATCCCAGTTAACAATTTAGCCAAAGCTCTTTGGACCAACCGAAGTTTCTGAGCACTCTTCAAAGGCAACCCCAAGTACAATGCATTATGTTAATCCAAATGGGATTTAACGAAGGCATGTGCCACCATGGCTAGATCTTTCAAGGAATGGGCACAGTTGGCACACAAGTTTTAACTGTGCAAAGACACTCCTGACCATTGCAGAAATCTGGGCTTCCAAGTTCAATGCCAAGTGCAGGAGTACTCCCAAACTGTGCACCTGCATTTTCAGGGGGAGTTAACCCCATCCAGCACTAGCTGGATCCATATTGCCAGCTCTTCCTTCTGGCTGGTTGGGAGCACCTCTGTCTTGTTTGGATTAAGTTTCAATGTGTATGCCCTCATACAGTCCATAGCTGAAGACAGATACTGGTTTAGGACCAGGGCAGTTTCCTTGGCTTGAGGTGAACCCATTCCATATGATCTGTTCCTGACAGTGACTGTTCTCCAGGATGTTTCCTCACTGTTACAAGCCTCTTCATTTTCCATGACAAGCTCTTCCTTGTGGTTCTGCAGGACCAATTGTCCCTTTGATCAGTCAGGAAGTGTTCGTGTTATATGATGAATTGAAGTTTAGGGTTCCAGCCTGGTGGACTTGGACAGACCCTGGGGGCTCCAGGCCAGGCACCAGCTGACCCGGGGGAGATAGAGGATGATGGGTCGCCTGATGCATTTGACTCTACAGAAGAGAGCCTGCAATAGGATAACACATGGCTGAAGGGTTATGGGACCGCAGATGAGTTTAGTGAAGATTCCATGGAAATAGATTCAGATGAATATGAAAGGCCAGGTGACCTTGGGTCTCAAGAAAGAGTGTCTACTCCCTTTCCAGATGGTGAGATGGGAATCGGGGAGTTTCCCGGTTCTCACTCTGATAACGATGCAGCTGGACCCGCTAATGAGAAGGAATTCAACAGGAGGGACAGTATCTCGGCTTCTAGGAGAGATTGGAGAAAGGGGGTGCATTGGACGCACAAGAGTTAGATTCCTATATCAATCCGGTCTGGGAAAGTTCTCGCCAGACCTGAAGCCACGTTTGGCTTGACCACGTCTCTCGTTCCTGTCTCCAAGTTCCTGCTAACTGCCGTGGCAGTTTGGATTCTGTTTCAAGCTTGCGGCCGGACTCAAGTGCCACGTTTGACCGCTAAAGCAGTTGCCTTGCTTTGGAACTTTGTTTTCGGGGATTTTATCCCGCTTGGATTACAACTCAAGGACGAAGTTTAACTCCATTTGGATTGCTTTATTTTAGCCTCTTTGGACTATTCTATACCTTTATTCTAAATAAAAGAACATTTATTGCATCAGCCTGTGTCGGTGTGATCTGGGGGGGGGGGGAATGCCCGGGGTCTGAGGTGCAACATGAAAAAACTTAGCAAGTAGCTGTATTACACTGACTTTTTCTTCCAAAGGGAGCTGCAAAATGCATTTGTTGAAATTGCAGTTGGGGATGTTTCCTGGCAAGAAAATAAACATTGGAGTAGTCAACTGTGATCCTTCTGCTTCCATCTCTGTAATTATTGTCTCCCTTTCCTATCTGCAATATCTGTATGAGATACATGGCAATGCACACCACATGGCTGCTTTTTGCTCACAGCAACTTCAACAAAGGCTGGTGAGGAAAGGTATGCAGATGAGCTGCTATTCTCTCACAGCCACCCTAATGTTTGAACACTGGGAGACTGATCCTCTCTGCCTTATGCAAAGCACTGTTGCTTTGAAATGGTTAGGAAAGGAAATACATTGTGATCTTACTTGCTCTGTCCTACTCTATTGGTTCAAGGGGGAGGGAAGATTTATTACACCAGTATCTGGCAGGATAGCGGGCTTCTGGGTGGACAAGGTGTCATTGGATCCAATTGATGAAACAATTGGGAGAAAGGGACATTTTCTGAGGTTAACAAAAATCTTGCTTTATCTGCTGACCACCAGCACCATCTTTGTATTCTAAAATCCTTACGGTTTTGCAAATTGAAGTGCAAGTACAAAATCTCTTTTTAAGCTTTGTTTAAAAATTATTATAAAAGATGATTCTGCTTTGTTTTAGTCCAAATTTGCCATCTGAAGCAGTTGCCTCACTCTGCTCCTCCCTGATTTTATCCATGTAGTTTTTCTAACTGTCCCCAATCTTGTTGCTTTGGTCACTGCAGCGAGTTCACAGAGCCTGTTTCCTTTCAAGATCATGTTAGAAATTTTCTGGAGAACTTGGCAGACATAGATTTTCATGTAGGCTGATGCTGGCTGCATTTCCACTGTCTGCCCTTTCCTTTTGGAGACAAAGCTTACCCCATATGTTGTTGGTGTCCAGCCGCCTGTGATTGGGGCTGAACTCCATGGGAATGCATGCTTCAAGCAGCTTCTTCTCTCTTAACTGCTCTTGCCTTGCAAACAGCAGGCCCTTCATCCACGTCATTTACTCTCACTCCGTGCTTCCTGAAATGACTGTCAGTGTCTCTTCAAGACAGCTCATTAGGCTTCAGAAATGCTGGCCTTGGGCCACAGCATAGCTGTAGACTCACAGTACTACTGACAGGCTGTCTTGTGGCTTCCTTCCAGCCAGGCTGGCTTCCTTTAGGTCATGATGGTGCTGCTGTGGAGGAGGCTGCATCATCAGAGAGAGACTGATTCATTTGTACCTCTTAACTTCCCAGGGTGGATTCATCATGAGGTTGATGCTAGTGATGGCACTGATGATGACAGAAGAGCCTTATTATTCCATGTTTCATTTATGTACACTTTTCTGTAGGTGTGGGCAAAGTACAGATCTCCAAGGGTGACCCTCTGATAAGGATTTCCAGAGATAGGCCTGGGTCCTATTTTCCAGTCCTAAGAGCAGTGGCACAGTCGGAGTGAGAGCATTGTCTTGAAAAATGTGTGTGCATGTACTTTCCTTGTTTGTCAGTTTTAGTGTTTTTTTAATGAAAGATTCTGAGCAACTGTTGTTGCTGCTAAATATATCAGGCACTGTAATATCATCACCCATGCACATTGCTTGTGATATCAGCAAGGGCTATCCCTTGGGCTCGTTATAGGAGATTCTGGGCCTTCAAATAACCTAGACATGAACTGTATATGGTTTTATAGGTCATCATCAGCACTTCAATTTCTGCCAATAAATGGGATAGATAGCAACCAGTGGAACTGTTACAACAAGGGAGTCCTGTACTTCCTATAGTTAACAACCTGGCTGCAACTCTTTGAACTAGCCAAAGCTTCCAAAAACTCTTCAAAGGAAGATCCATGCAAAGTACATTACAATAATTCAAAACAATATGTAATAAAGGTATGTGTCACTGTCTCCTTGGAATAATAATAATAATCATCAACATCATCATCATCATCATTTTATTTGTTAACCACCTTTCCTAACAGCTGATGCAGATATTAAATCACTCCCTGGAGCAGGGAATTTTCCCGGATGCCTTGAAAGAAGCCTCAGTCCGCCCACTCTTGAAAAAAGCCAATCTGGACCCAGCGATGCCAGCGAACTACCATCCCGTCTCAAACCTCCCGTTTCTCAGTAAGCTGATCGAATGCGCGGCAGCAAACCAGCTACAAAACCTCCTTGAGACATCAGAGGGCTTGGACCCCTTTCAATCAGGGTTCCGCCCCGGGCATGGGACCGAGACTGTCCTGGTGGCCATCTCGGATGATATCCGCTGCCAACTAGACAAGGGAGGTTCAGTAGTTCTGGTATTGCTGGACCTTACCGCCGCATTCGACAGGGTGGACCATGATCTGCTGATACGACAACTTGCCGCCATAGGGATACAAGGAACAGCTTTAGCTTGGCTTAGCTCCTTCCTGCGCGGACGTAGTCAGCGAGTTGAATGGCTAGGCCAAACATCTAGGAAATCTCTCCTCGAGTGCGGAGTGCCCTAAGGCGCCATATTATTACCAACGTTGTTTAACATCTATGTTCGGCCGTTGGCTGGTATAGTCCGGAGCTTCGGCCTAGGGTGCTACCAATATGCTGATGACACCCAGCTACTACTGAAACTGGAGCCTGGCGCAACTTCGGTGCCCGAAAACTTCACTCGAGGCCTAGAAGCAGTGACAAAATGGCTCCGCGCCCACAAACTTAAAATAAATCCATCAAAGACTGAGATCTTATGGCCGGGCCGCCCAGAACCACCTTTCTCGCTGCCCCCCTTTGAAGGGGAACTGCTGATTCCGTCCCCCTCAGTAAAAAGCCTTGGTGTTATCCTGGACTCCAAATTGTCGATGGAGGCCCAGGTTGCCTCCACGAGCAAAAGGGCCTTCTTCCACCTGCGCCAAGCGAGACAATTGGCGCCCTATCTTCCGACGGAAGCGCTAGCTACAGTAATCCATGCCATGGTTACATCAAGGCTGGATTACTGTAACGCTTTGTATGTAGGTCTACCCTGGTCACTAACCCGCAGGCTCCAGATTGTGTAGAACGCGGCCGCCAGGCTTCTCACAGGAACATTGATGAGATGACACATTACATTATCTCTTCAGCGCCTGCACTGGCTGCCCGTTGTGTATAGAGCCTTACACAAGACCTTGACCTTGGCTTTCAAAGCCCTACGGGGCCGTGGCCCAACATACCTAAAAGACCGCTTGTTGATGCCTGCTTACTCAAGGACCCCGCAGCCAGCAAACAAGAACCTTCTTCACGTACCAGGCTTGAAAGAGGCCCACCTGGAGACCACGAGACGGAGATCGTTCTCTGTTGTGGCCCCCGTTCTTTAGAACTCGATGCCACCGGACCAGAGAGCCTCCCTCGACCTGCCCCAGTTCCTGACCACTCTGAAGACCTGTCTATTTAGGAAAGCCCATGGTTAATGCAGAACCAGGAACTCAAATACCGAGCCTGGCCCCTGCATTTAACCACTGAATATTTTAATCTAGTTTTAAATACTCTATTTTAATTGTGGAATTTGTTGTGTGTAAGTCGCCCGGAGCACTAACGTGGAGGGCGACTCAGAAATAATAAAGTCAGTCAGTCAGTCAGTCAGCTCAAGGCGGGGTACAATACTCAAAATGTGGAGCAGCGGATGGACAATTTGAGTATGATAGGGTTGTATTGGCAAAGTACAGGTTGGCTTGGACAGTCTATGAATGTGGAACGGGGATTATGTGGGTATTTTGACTGTTTTAATCTGAGTTGTGGTAATTTTGATATGTTTTTTTTTCAATCAATCAATTGCCTTTATTTCAGTTAACAAACCTTAGGCAGATACAGAAAAATATAATACAGATAAAAGTCACATGTAAAACACAATACAGGTTATCAAATGTACACATATTAAAATCGCTGGCCTTAAAATTTATATCTCTTAAAAGCTAATAATAAATATCTAGAGCTGTGTAGTTTTCTACTATTTAGTGTACTACAGTTATAGATATGTTGTTTTTTGTTTCTGTGTATGTGGCAGGGAATTATTGCTTTTGTTAGCCATCCTGAGTCCCCCTTCGGGGGTAGCGAAGGGTGGGTTATAAATGAAATAAATAAATAAACAAGAAAAAAAATTTTTAACATAATATACAACAAAACACATATATCAAAACATACCGGTATAAAATGCACACACCAAAACACATGGTACAAAGATCAAAATACAGCGGTAATATAATGGAAATCCAAAACTCATGATTCAAAGTAGTCTTGCTGGAAGAGATGGTCTTCAGTTGTATTTTGAATTCAGATAACCCATTTAACTGTTACAGCTCTTCCCATAGGTCATTCCATAGTTTTTGAGTGGCTGATTAAAAGGTCCTCCAGGTGATGCTTACCAGGCGAGTTCTAACCAGTTGGAGTAAGTGCCCCCTAGAGGACCCCAGTGTTCTAAGGGGTGAATTGTATGGGAGAAGGTGATCTTGTAGGAACCTTAACCCAAACCGTTAGGGTGGAAAGAAATTCAACATATTTTGTGGCAGCAACAAAGCAATGTTTCTAATCTAGAACAATGTTTCTCAAACTGTGCTCCTACAGGTGTTTTGGACTTCAGCTCGCAGAAATCCCAGCCAGTTTACCAGCTGTTAGAAATTATGGGAGCACAGTTTGAGAACCTCTGTTCTAGAGTATGACAACTACTTTCAAAATAAGTAATGCACAATTAAAAGGGAACTAACACTTTCGAACTAGGAACAGTCCTGTCCCCCCCCCAAATTGTTACATAGTGTTACCGGGCTCAAATGCATAAAGGGCCAGTTAGGGTGTTCCCATGAATCCCAAATTCTCCCATATCTCCCAAATTAATAGGAGAAGTAAGATTTTGCATATTGTAATATCCTAAAGCTACCAGCTCTAGTTAGTATTTGGATGGGAGACTGCCAATGAATACTAGGTCCAGTAGATTATACTTCAGAAGAAGGAACTGGCAAAACCATTGCCTAAGAAAACCCTAAGTAATGCATGAAGGCTTATACACAATCTACTGGCTTTTTTCCATTCTGCTCAAAGGCAACAAAGCCTTTGAGCAAGCACTAACATTTCCCCAAACATCTTGGATATTTTCTAGACCATTTGTATAAACAAGCCTGTGTAATGCATATACACACTTTGCTAAAGCTACAGGTATTCCAAGAAGTGCCTGCTGACTGCATAACCCAAAGGAAGTGATCGAATGCAAGTGCTTCATTTAGGCTTCAGGCTTCTTGTTCACGGGTGTGCGAGAGATGACAAAAGGGAAAACTGGTGGCACATGAAACCTCTACCATTCCATGTACCTGTTGTCTGACTTTTTGAACATTGTACATTCTAAAATTCCTTTAATGTAATTATAATTTGACAGCACAGTCTGTCTAACATGCTTGCAAATTAAGAGATGAGCAGCAAATTGTGAAAATGAAATATTTGAAAGAAAAGAGATGGAATCGGTTTTGTGAACTTGCGAGTTCATGTAGCTTTGCTAGGAATCCTTTTGCTCATAAGAATATTTCTTTAAAAAAAATCCTCTCCTAAAGTTCTTAACTTTTAAAAAGCTAGCCACAAGAGCTCCTTCAATATCCCAACAGTCACTCCTTTCTTTCTCTTTGGTCTCAAAAAACCTGCCTTTCATAGCATTCCCCAAGCTACTTGGGTTTCACAGCCAGTTGCATCCAAAACTTCCCTTCCCTAATTAACCCAGAATGCGGTGTGAAGCAGTTTTAGCCTCCGAGAATATCAAATTTAGCTCCTAGCCTGGAGCCAGGCTCTGGGCGAAAGAACACATGTCACATTAGGAACTCATGCAACACATACCTTGACATCTTGAATTTCTTAAGTCACCTGTACAGTGCACATATCTCTCTTTCTCTTCCCTTCCTCCCACCTTCCTCCCCACTTGCCAACACTAGAGGTGGGCCCTGTGGATGAAACAGGTGGGATGAAGAGGGAGTGGTTTCAATTGTGGTTCTTAACTTTCACATCTAGCCCAAGAAATAATAGCAAAAGCACCAATTCAATGAATGGAACGATTTCCCAACATTGTTCCACGCAGTAGCATCTTAATCTTTGATGTTTCAAATACATTTTAGACTGCCGGTTCCATGGGAATGAAGGCCCAGCTTTTGTGATTCCGTTATATGCCATGTGCACAGGTGACACCAAATGCATTTTAATTTTGCTGTAATAGTGATGATGCTTTGTCAGATGCTTTATTTATTTCCAGTCACTTTCTGTTTAACATATAATGTAAAGATTGCATTGCTGTGAGTTTTTCAGGCTGTATGTCCATGTTTCAGCAGCATTTTCTCGTAATGTTTTGCCTGCATCTGTTGCTTCAAAGGGTTTGAGACAATGTGTTCAATGGTATAGACTGGACAGACCTTTAAGGTCCAGCAAGGAGACCTGCGTTTCCACACAGTCCAGGGCCAACTTGCATTTAAAATTTACTACAGAACATAAGTTTTTTGGGGCGACTTCGAAGCTACGGAACACACTGCTGGAAGAAGTCAAATCAGCTCCCACTCTGATTTCATTCAGAAAAAGTATGAAGACTTTCCTGTTTGAAATAGCCTTTAACTAAGCCCATTTTGGTTGTGCGGGGAATTTTTAACTGATTTTAACTTTATTACTTATAATATGGATGATGCTATGGAGCATTCTTGGGACTTTAATTATTTGTTTGTGGCTTTGGTTTTATGTTACAGTGTATATTTTAGTTACAGTGTATATTTTTTAAGATAATGTGAGCCACCTTGAGTCCACTGGGAGAAAGGTGGCATAGAATATCCTAAAATAAATAAATACATCTGTTGGCAGTGAGGCTATCTGCATAGGATATCTGCATAGATGTAGCCTGGTCTTTGTTGCCTGGGCGCATCCTCTGTTTGGAGTTGTTTACTGGCCCTTGATTGCTTGTTGTCTGGAGTTCTCCTGTTTCTGAATGCTGTTCATTATTTACTGTCTTGATTCTAGTGTTTTTAAATATCAGTAACCGGATTTGTTCATTTTCATGGTTTCCTCCTTTCTGTTGAAATTGTCCACATGCTTGTGGATTTCAATGGCTTCTCTGTGAGAGTGGTTCAGAATTTCTGTGTTCTCAAATAATATTATGTGCCCAGGTTGGTTTATCATGTGTTCTGCTATAACTGACTTCTCTGGCTGAATTAGTCTGAAGTGCATTTCATGTTCTTTCATTCATGTCTGGGTGCTGCATTTGGTGGTCCCTATGTAGACTTCTCTCCAGCTGCACAGTATACAATAGACTCCTGCAGAGGTGAGAAGATCCCTCTTACCCTTTGCTGAACATAGCATTTGTTGAATTTTCTTAGTGCGTCTGTAGATTGTTTGTAGGTTATGTTTCTTCACCAGCTTATCAAGGCAGTCAGTGGTTCCCTTGATGTATGGTAAGAACACTTTTCCTCTAGGTAGATCTTTGTCTTTACTCATGTGGCTTGTTCTTGGTCTTGCAGCTCTTCTGATGTCTGCTATAGTACATTACCCTACTCATGGAAGAACTTACTGAATGTGGTCTTCAAGTTATGGCATGCTAAGAAACCTCTCTGGCATCTAATTGGTTGCAGTTTCATTTCTATGCAATGGACAATTTAAAAATGTAATCAGACTCAATAATATTCACATTTTTAAATATAAAAATGGCTTTAGATCGACTTGAAAAGAAATGAGGAGACAGCCAATCCCGCCCCATCCCATAGCATGGAACATATTATATTACTGATAACATACGAAAAACATTAGCAGTGTGTGGTTGGAAACAAACTGACTTGATGAATTCAAAGTGTGTTCTCTAACATCCTGTTATCCTTTCCAATATGAGTATCACCCTCCCCTTGCAAAACTAAGGTAAGGCTTACTGCATTCTAACCTCTCAAATTGGGGCATCTAATTTATATAGTATGGATGTATTAATTTGCAGCCTTTTTCAACATATTAATTCAACTGCATGATTCTGCTTCAAGGTAAAAAGCTTAACATCGAAACCAAAAGTTGGTCCAAATAGATGGCATACCTAGAAACTGGCTAAAACCCAATCCACTGGATCTAATGGCAGACCTATGCAAATGCAGATAATGGATCTCAACCCATAAGTGTGGTTATTACTGTCATTACTGCTTTCAGTTTATGTGATTTTGAAAAGGTTAACATGCTTTTATATCATTAGCAATGCTTTATGTGAAGGATTACAAGCCGAGTAAGAAATCAGGACTGAGATTTCAGATTCCTATCCTGATACCCCCAACCCTGACTTTCAAGAGAAATTGGTTTGCTGGTGATGAGGTCTCTGCAGACTGTTTCCACCCTCTGCCCATGAGTGAACTCTACCATTGTCAGAAGCAGGATCCTTTTGGTGATTCTCCTTGCACCAGAAATTGCTTGTCCACTTGAGGAGGCAGTAACAGCAATCTACAGAGATCTGATCAACAGGAGAACATAACCCTGGTCAGGACTTGGTGGCTTTTACAATCCCTACATATGCCTTACACTATTGAATATATTGAGATCTTGAACCAGTTACAAAAATGTAGTTTTAGTTATACATTCATAATTGCAATTGTGATTGCCCATCAGATTTGTGTGATTGTAAGATTTCTTGTGGCTGCTCTAACCACTTTTGCATTTGCATGACAGACTAAGTCTAATTTTTTAGGTTAACTTGAAAGTCTGTCACTAGCTCCACTCAATGACATTGCAGCTCAAAAGACTGCAACTTCACACATGACATTCTGTGTCTGAAATACATCATGTGTGAAAAGGCCCTGAGTGATGACATTTCCAATGATTGCTTTGCTACTTTGCTAGCTTCAGGAAGGATGGATCTGGCTTATAGGTTATCATGTGGCAGGGTCATGTGAACTAGACCTGGAAAAGAAAAACTAGTTATGTCTTATGTGTCTGGCAGGGATGCTCTTAAAAATTCCTGCCTGAAAGCAGAATATTGGATTAGACAACCTTGAGCCCCATTCCTACTTCGTGATTCTATTTCGAACGCTTACAGGGAACTATGTGAATAACAATCTGCAGATCAAAGTGTTTCTTTTTGTAGAAAATGTTTGGCGGATTACAGAGGATCCCAACAGCTTTGAGAAAATTGTGAACAGGTGGTAGATAACTTGCGAACAGAAAAACATGGACAACCAACTAATTTGTTCCAAATTATTGGCTCAGCAATAATAATTGTGCTGCTTTGTCTTTTTGAAAGCAATAAACATGGAAAGAAAACCAGACTTACCCTTTGGGATAGTCATCTCCTTTCCACTTGCAAAGTTCCACCAATTTTGTTGCTATTCACTGTGTATATATAGCCAGAAGCAAAAAAGAGAAGGGATAATTCTGGAGGTTTTATTGGGTGGGTGGGGATGTGAGCATCTTTGTGTTTCAGGAAAACCCTATGTTGGGTACTGTGCAATCATAAAAATTAGATGTGATAGCATCTTGTTAGTGAAACCTACATTTATGTACCTGTAGCCAGACCCAAACTAATGTCATTATCCATCAAGATCCTCTGGAGGTCCCAGTGGATGAGGCCATTATTCTTTGCATGGCTATGAGGACATAGGCAGACATTCCCCTGCTGTACACTGGTTACCAAAGGGTTACGGACAGGGGGCTGTCACAGCAAAATTGTAAGAATTGCGGAAAGAAAGATTGTAATAGTGGTAAACAAGGAAAAGAACACTAACCTGTAAGGCCATGCATATAATGTGTTGTTATACAATGTATTTTCAAAGGCTTTCATGGCCGGAATCACTGGGTTGCAGGTTTTTCGAGCTGTATGGCCATGTTCTAGAAGCTTTCTCTTCTGACGTTTTGCCTGCATCTATGGCAGGCATCCGAGGTTGTGAGGTCTGTTGGAAACTAGGAAAATTGAGTTTATATATCTGTGGAATGTCCAGGGTGGGAGAAAGAACTCTTGTTTGTTTCTAGCTAGGTGGTTGAGTTGGACGTTGCTTCTAGAACATGGCCATACAACCCAAAAAACCTACAACAACCCACTATTGTTATGCACCTTACACACATATTGAAAATAATTTCATTCACAATGTTTTAAATAATTTTCTACATTCAACAAAGTCTGTGTACATTGAACCATCAAACAGCAAAGGTATCCCTATCCTATGTGGACAATTTTAGATTTGGAAGTATTTTGGATTTTAGAATTCCAGATAAGGGATACTCAGCATGAGATTTGTACTCTCTGCTTCTTACTCTTTAATCAAAATGGTATTTTTGTATTGTATTTTAAAAACCATGTATCTGAAAACCAGCAGCAGTTGAGCACAAAATGGTTTTTCTAAAACCAGTTGCATTTTGGCTAAAATATTCATAGACATGATGAGTTTATATATCTAGTCTCCAGAGAGCACCAAGAATATATCTTCTAGGAGTTGTGGGATTAATCATCTGTTAAGCAGCTGCAGGTAAATGTCTCATTTGCTACTTGGGTTAAGACACCAAAGGTGGTTAAGTTGAATGTTGGTTCTGTCACAATCCTCGGAAATTGCCTGTAGGATTTAAAATGTCATGTCCATGTAGTGTTGCAGTGTACTGTCTAGCCAAAGATGGATGCAGAGATGATGCACAATACAACTTCCTGCTATGATCTGGGTTGGATGTTGCTGGATATCTAGGAAAAGGGTATTTAAAACAAAATGGGAAGAAAGGGGCCTGCTGGACTCTTTGTGCTGTTTAAATGAATTGCCTGTTTGCTTTGCAGAGCCTTTTAGAGGTTACAATAGAAAAAGTTTCAGACTAGCTCATTAAAGTCTAAAAAATCTAGAATACTCCATGCGCACTTTAATTTCCTTGGTCTCATTTTATAACAGTCTTTGGGAGAGTTTGCATTTTGCTGAAGACATTTCCTCATTGACAAGGTGATAACTTTTGAATAGGCTAATTTATTTTAATGTCATGTGCAGGCATTTCTGGCATGCCTAAGTCTTTGTCAAGACTGGAAAGATGTTTATCAGATAGATCCTACTCCATAGTAGATTGGTGAGGTCCTTTCCCCACCAAGCTTTTTAAATGCCTGCTGAAAGTACTGCAAAACAGGCGACCCCTGCAGTTCACAGGAATTTCAAAAGAAATCATTGATGCAATATGAGGAACTGCATTTACACCCACCCAAGTAATCTGTATTACCACTCCTGTTGCACCTCAGACCTCAGACAGCCCCCACTAGATCACACAACACAGGTGGATGTAATAAATGTATTTTATTTAGAATAAGTATAGTCCAAAGGTAAAGTTAAAAAGAGTTATAGTTCAAAGATTGTCCAAAAATAAGGTCCAAAAGTATTGTCCAAAAGTATTTCAAAGAAAGTCCAAAGAGTCAGTATGACTTGCAAAAACAAACCCGGCTTATCGCTCCAAGAGAGACAAGGATCCCGGAGCAAGTTCCAACTGCTTCGGCGGTCCTCCGAACTTAGAGGCTTGAAACAGGAAACAAACCGCTCCTGCGGTTTAACATGAATACGGAGTCTTGGGGCAAGATCCTTGCTTAGCCAAACGTGGCTTCAGTTCTAATTAGAATTCCAGAATCACAGACTTAAGAACCTACAGTACTTTCAGTGATCCCACTTCACCCCCTTTCTCAGGCCCCACGCTTGCCTTGAACTTCTGATACTCGCTCTTCGATCAAAGGCCTCCTCATTATCCTGAGCAGCTGTGCTATCACTGTGGGAAGAAGCTAACTCCTGTTCTCTGGAATGCACATCTGGGAAAGGAGTAGAAACCCGTTCTTGAGACCCAAGGCCGCCAGGTTTCTCATAACTATCCGAGCTAGAACCAACATCCATCGAATCTTCACTAAAACTATCAGCCATTCCATAGCCTTCCCACCAGGTGTTGTCCCATTGTAAATTCCCTTCTGCAGAGCCATCTGGCTCAGGCCATCCATCATCCTCAAATGGGTCCGGTACTTGCCCAGGTACCCCCGGGGTCTGCCCCAGCCCACTAGGCTGGAACCCAACAACTCCACAATTATTCCTGTGTGGCATGGGAATGTCCCCAGAGCTATTTTGGTGTATGGCTGGCTGGCTGTGCTAAGAGCACAATGGGACAGGCACTGCTGCCTCTGTGTCACTACCCAAAAGGCTTTCTGGCAACATCAGTTCTGATGAGGGTACAACAGGGCATCCAACTATGTGATCAGCAATGTTGCTAGCAAGGCTGTGCTGGAGATCTGCTTCTAGGAGATAGCAGGTGGTGAGTCTCTTGGACATGTGGACATTGCATTAGATCTGATGCAGCTGTCCACGATGCAGAAATACTAGGATCACTTTCAGCTTCCTGAAAGCTCTGAAGTAAATTCAATTTCCTCTTGTTCTGGATTAAAGGATGAAAGTGGCACTCCTGCTATGAACCAGTCATACATCATGAAGGCTCCTCACAGCAGTTGAAAGGTGAGTACACTTTATTTGGCCCATGTAGACATAGCCAGAGACAGAAGAAATTCCGACATGTGCAGAGACGGAGCTCATGGGTTTCTAATATTTTTCTTAAAAGTTTAATTATGTAAAGCAAAACAATAATGCTAATATGTTTAGGTATGAAACACTTTAAAGACAAAAGGCATTTGCTTATATAATCACTAATAGAATACCTCGAAATACTCGAAATTACTCTCCAAATTTTTAGTTTCAAACCCGGGCAGATGGTGCTCGTCTAACACTGTAAGGTCAACCATCTAAGAGAAGGAAATTCTAATCAAACCTATGACCTGAGGACCTCGCTGCCACCGTCCAAGCTTACTAGCCCCTGGCAGACGAACCTTTGGTTTAAAGGTTGAGGCCAGTTTTGTGCACATGTGCTCCACCAGAATCCTTTGCACAGGCTTGAAGGACATATCCAACTTCAGAAAAAGCCCTGTAGAGATAGGCGAGGGACGAAATGGCAGGTGTAAAGATGCACTGGGAGCCGCAGACCCAACCCTGCATGCAGGTGGTTCAGGACTTTGGTCGCTTGAGACTGACCTGGGAGATGACAGTCTTGTTCGGCAGCATCCTGAATGACCAAGCAGCCTTTTTTAAAGAGAGCACTGCTTGCTCCATATAGAGAGGGGCTGTTGGGCTTGTGGCTTCTTTGGCTACCAGGATTGTGGGATCTGAAGTGCAAACAGATATAAGGGCTTCTTTGCAAAGGGATGGGAATTTTCAGGAGCTCAGTTTCTTTGGGAATTAGTCTGTTGAAACAGAGTGAGATAAAGATAACACTTGCACTGATACAGTTACAGCCAGCAGAGAAGGAATTTTAATTGGCAACTCCAAGGCCTTTGCTTTTGGGCGGTGGAGGAAAATGCCAATTAGGGGATATCGAAAGTGGTTTGGTTTTGAGTACTTTAGTTCACCTTGCTTTGGAAAACCTCAGATTCTGGCAACGTCGATTTATGGAAGGTCCTTTGCAATTGGGATTGCATTCATGCTCATAGACTTAAGATTCTGCTTTGCCTTTGGAAATTCTAGTTTGTGTATTTAGGACTTTGATTCTTTTGAACTCCATTGAATTTATATAATCTGTGTTGCTTTTGGCTCCTGAAACATTCCAGTTTGGATTTACATCATCTGTGCTGCTTTTGGCTCCTGTTTGGATTATAGATGTGTTTTCCTTTTACCCTTTTTATTCTTCATTGCATTGCTGGATATTACCTGCTTTTAATAAATGACTATATTCCAAGTCCTCTCCATTGGGCCCCCTTGCAGTGGGGGAGAGGCTTGGGTACCCTAATGAAGTTGTGAGCTATGCTGGCGGTGGCATAATGGTCAGAGATCCAGGAGCTGTTGGCAAAGAAAAGAACTGCTCACCAGGCACACCTCACCCAGCCATCTTGCCATGTAAGAAAAGAAGCCTTCCATCTCGCATGTAGTAAACTCCAACAAAAACTCTGAGACATTCAGAACAAATGGTGGATACATTTGGCAGAAAAGACACAACATTGTGCAGATCTGGGTGATCACAGAGGATTCTACGAAGCTCTCAAAGCAGTGTTTGGACCTACTTATCAGGTCCAAAGCCCCTTATACAGTATACAGTACAGATGGTCAAACACTAATTACAGATAAAGCCTCCATTCTGAACCGGTGGGCTAAACATTTTCAGGGTCTCTTCAGTGCTAACCATGTAGTCCAAGGCTCAACTATCCAACAAATGATACAACTACCAAAAAATGAACTGGACACAACTCCCACCCTGGAAGAGGCCCTTAAGGCCATATAGCAGTTGAAAAATGGCAAAGCAGCCGGGATCGATGGAATCCCATCTGAAGCTTGGAAACAGGGAAGTCATGTACTCCATGCTAAATTCCATGAGCTACTTGTGAGTTGTTGGGAAAAAGGTGAACTGCCATAAGATTTCCGAGATGCAGTTATCATCACCCTGTATATAAAAAAGGAACAAAATCTGATTGCTCAAACTATTGAGGTATAACTCTGCTCTCCATTGCTGGAAAAATCCTTGCAAGAAGAATCCTGAGCAGATTAGTTCCTGCTACTGCAGAAGAACTTAGGTTGCCAAATTTAGGTTGCTAGGTAGAAGATTAAGGTCCAGGACCTCAAAGGTAGCATTCTCGGAAATTCTACCGGTTCCACGCGCAGGGACAACCAGACAAGCAGAGCTCAGGAGCTTCAATGCGTGGATGAGGCAGTGGTGTTGAGAGGAAGGGTTTAGATTTGTTAGGACCTGGGGGACATTTTCGGGAAAGCAAAACCTTTACAAAAGGGACGGGTTACACCTGAACGAAAATGGAACCAGACTGCTGGCAATTAATATTAAAAAGGCTTCAGAGCAGCTTTTAAACTGATTCCTAGGGGAAAGTCGACAGGAGCTGGGCAGCTTCCGGTTCGAGAGGGTGAAACGCCAAGTATGGAGGATGAAATTTACACACAAATGGCTGAGTCAACAGAAAAGATAGAAAGTAGTCAAGAGGTAGGACATGGTAGGCCTTCTACAAATTCTCATAAACAGCCAAAGTTGAAAGAGCATCAGAGCAATAAATATAAATGTCTGTACGCAAACGCTAGAAGCCTTCGAACAAAAATAGGGGAGCTGGAATGTTTGGCAAAAGAAAAAATATTGATATTATTGGCATAACAGAAACCTGGTGGACAGAGGAAAATAATTGGGACACAAAAATTCCAGGTTATAAACTGTATAGGAAAGACAGGAGAGGGAAAAACGGCGGCGGTGTGGCCCTGTACATAAATGAAGAGCTAGAATCTCATGAATTAGAATTTCAAGAAAATTCAAACTCACCTACAGAAACATTGTGGGTAAAAATCCCAGGACAAAAAACTAATCTAGCATTAGGGATCTGCTATCGCCCTCCCAACCAAACTCCAGAGGCAGACTGCTATCTGGAAAATGAAATTAAACAGGCCTCAAAAAGCAATAAATTAGTCATAATGGGGGACTTCAACTATCCCGAATAGATTGGCCAAATTCTTGTTCTACGCATGAAAGAGAGACAAGGTTCCTCGACATGCTAGCCGATTATTCCCTTGAGCAGATGGTCATGGAACCAACCAGGGAAAGGGGATCCTGGACTTGGTGCTAACTAATGAACAAGATCTTGTTCAAGATGTCCTTGTAACTGAGCCCACAGGTACCAGTGACCACAACACAATAACCTTCAACTTAAGTTTGGATAGCAAACTGTCAGTGAAAACTAACACAGAGACCTTAAATTTTCACAAAGGGAATTTCACCAAAATGAGAAAAATAGTAAAGAACAAACTAAAAGGAACAGTAAATAAAATCAAATCCCTCCAGAATGCTTGGAAACTGTTTAAAAATACTTTAAAACAAGCCGAACTAAAATGCATTCCTAAAATAAGAAAGAGGCCGGGAAAGTCCAAGAGGACATCAGTATGGCTTACAAATGAAGTAAAAGATGTGATTGGAAAGAAGAAAAACTCATTTAAGAAATGGAAGGCTCTTCCTACTGAGGAGAACAGAAAGGAACACAAGCTCTGGCAAACTAAATGCAAAGCAACCGTCAGGAAAGCCAAGAGAGATTTTGAGGCACATATAGCTAAGAATATTTAAAAAAATAGCAAAAACTTCTTTAAGTACATCAGAGTAGACACCCAACTAGAAAAGCAGTTGGGCCACTTGACGAAAATGGTAAGAAAGGGACAATAAGTGAAGACAAGGAGATTGCTGAGCGGCTAAACGACTTCTTTGCCTCCGTTTTCACACAGGAGGACAGACAACATATGCCTGTAGCTGAGTCAGTTTTTTCAGGGAGGAATTAAATGAATTAAACCAGATAGAGATAAACAAGGAAGATGTTCTCACATGCCTTACTAAACTAAATGTCAATAAATCACCAGGGCCCGATGGCATCCACCCCAGAGTTCTTAAGGAACTCAAGTGTGAAATTGCTGAAATTCTGGCCAAAATATATAACCTTTCTCTAAGATCAGGCACTGTACCCGAGGACTGGAGGGAGGCAAATGTAACTCCGATCTTCAAGAAAGGATCCAGGGGTGATCCAGGAAATTATAGGCCAGTTAGTCTAACCTCAGTTCCAGGCAAAGTGATGGAAACCATTATTAAAGAAAAATTACTAAGCACATAGAAGAACAGGCATTGCTGAAGGAAAATCAACATGGTTTCTGCAAAGGCAAATCATGTCTTACTAACTTGATAGAATTCTTTGAGGGTGTAAATAAACACATAGATAAAGGGGACCCAGTCGATATTGTTTACCTTGACTTTCAAAAGGCTTTTGACAAAGTCCCTCACCAAAGGCTCCTAAATAAGCTCTTCAGCCATGGAATCAGAGGACAGGTCTTGTCCTGGATTGGAACCTGGCTAAACTGTAGGAAACAAAGGGTGGTAATAAACGGACATTTCTCTGGGTGGAAAGAGGTGAGAAGTGGCGTACCCCAAGGTTCAGTTTTGGGTCCGTTACTTTTTAATTTATTCATTAATGACCTGGATGTAGGAGTGAATTCTGAGGTAGCAAAGTTTGCAGACGACACTAAATTGTTCAGGGTAGTTAAAAATGAAACTGATTGTAAAGAGCTCCAGAAAGATCTCTTGAAATTGAGTGAATGGGCAACAAAGTGGCAAATGCATTTTAACCTAAACAAGTGTAAAGTCATGCACATCGGGGCAAAGAACCCCAACTACACCTACCAATTGATGGGGTCAAAGCTTTCCGAGACAAACCAGGAAAGGGATCTTGGGGTTTTGGTGGACAGCTCAATGAAGATGCCAACCCAGTGCGCAGCAGCAGCGAAAAAAGCAAATTCTATGCTTGGCATGATCAGGAAGGGAATCGAAAATAGGTCGGCAAATGTTGTATTGCCTCTCTACAAATCTATGGTAAGGCCACATTTGGAGTACTGTGTACAATTCTGGTCTCCGCACCTTAAGAAGGATATAACGGAACTGGAAAAGGTACAGAAAAGGGCAACAAAAATGATCCAAGGGATGGAGCAGCTCCCTTATGAAATCAGGTTGCAACGCCTTGGTCTTTTCAGCCTTGAAAGACGGCGTTTAAGAGGTGACTTGATCGAAGTGTATAAAATCATGCATGGGATAGAAAAGGTGAATAAAGAAAAAATATTTTCTCTGTCACCCACCACTAGGACTAGGGGGCACTCCCTGAAGCTCCAAGGTAGGAAAGTTAGGACTAATAAAGGGAAATATTTCTTCACCCAGAGGGTCATTGGGTTATGGAACTCACTTCCAGAGGAGGTTGTGACAGCTGTCAGCCTGGACAGCTTCAAGGCAGGATTAGACAGATTCATGGATACCAAGGGAATCAGTAGTTACTGAAATGGACATCCAAGTGCCACCTCTGTGTTGATGGAGGCAGGCAGGATTTTCCCCGGGTACTGGTTGTGGGGGTCAGGAGCAGGTGAGGGTTTTGCCCTCCTTTCTGCTAGAGATCCCTGTGTACAACTAGTGGGCCACTGTGTGACACAGAATGCTGGACTAGATGGGCTGAGGCCCGATTCAGCATGGCTCTTCTTATGTTCTTATGTTCTTATGTAACTTCTCCAGGAAAGCCAATATGGCTTCAGAGCTAACTGGAGCACCACAGATATGGTATTTGTCTTCCAACCCCCCGAAATAACGAGACAGACACAAATATATATGGTTTCAACTTTGGGCAACTTTTATTAAATAGTTACCTATTTAACTTGTAACTCAACTAACTTTTGGTGTCAGATCAACTTGTTGTGCGTAACCTGAGGTAGTCTGTCCTAACGTCTACCCCTAAGCTATTCAGGCGTACTGCCTGGGTCCCCTGTAGATTTCAACCCGGGCAACCTGGAAGGGAAACATCAGGAGAAATCTCTCTCAACTTTTGAGACTAGACTCTCCCCGCTCCTGGGACATTCCTCATCACCTCACCCCTAAAATTAACCGTCTAGGTGAGTGTTTGCATAATGCCCCACACCCTTAAGGGGTGCCTTAAGTGTCTACAAACCTTTGAATAACTCAACTATTTACGCCACGGATTGGGAGCAAATGTCCTATTTAGCGGCCAGACTCATTTTCGGCCAGAGTCTGCAGCGGCCAGACTCATTTTCGGGGCATCGGCTAGGAACCATATCTCACCAATCCTAAAAGTTATTCATTGGCTGCCTACAGAGTTCAGAGTGATCTATAAACTCATGGCGCTAACCTTCAAAGCACGGCAAAGAACCGGACCAGCCTATCTGGGCGATCGGCTGACAGACCAACGCAGTGAAAGACCAGCGCGTGCAATAAATGGTGACTGTATAGCTATCCCAGGGGTGAGAGAGGCCCGGCTGACAAAGACCCGACGGAGAGCCTTCTCTGTGGTGGCCCCTGTGATCTGGAATACACTTCCGCCTGCTCTCAGCGCCACATCGGCCCCAGCCAGATTCCTGTCCGACTTGAAAACTTGGCTCTTCTGCCAGGCGTTTGGGGATTGACTAGATAACCTTGGAGGCTGGGCCCTTTATGGTTCTCTGTACCTGTGTTTTTAATTGATGTACCTGTGTTTTTTAAATGATGTAAGTCACCCGGAGCACCAACGGTGGAGGGCGACTCACAAGAAATAAAGTTATTATTATTATTATTATTATTAGCTCCCATCCCCCACCAAGCCATCCACTATAAACCGAACACCTATCATCATTATGCAGAAACAATAAATTGCCCATAGCCGCCAGATGGATTCCATCTGATCCGTAAAGGAGAGGGCTACCAAACAAGATCTGCCCATGGGATATGTAGGAGCCCCTAACTCTTGCAAGCACCGTGCACCTGGCCCGGTTCGCTCATTTCCTGGCCGATTCCATATATATATACAAATATGTATATATATATTTCAAAATTATAGTCATTATTTTTGAACATCCCCGCTACTTAACACCGGAAGCGAGGGATGATCGCCGACCGGGCGATGAGCACCCGCGACCATGCATGCCATATTCTACAAATGTCATTCCAAGCTTGCAAGTACAGGGCCCTACCCTTCAATAGGCCTAGATCATTGCCTCCAAGGTGTATAACCATACGTCTGGAGGGGTCCCTCTCCTAGATTGCAACCAAAGCGGGAGCACACCGTCCCAACGCATACCTCTGATCCCATGCCACTTCAACTGCAGCGACGGATCGAGGCCCAAATGCTGACCCTAGTGAGACCTCATGGCCTGCCGGGACACCCAGTGTATGAAACTGTGTCCGCAGACGAGGATCCTCCATCTATGGTTCAGCAACGCAGGATCTGAAACGACAGATCCAACCTTGATTATGACAACGGAGTACCCACATATTTCCTGAAGGCATTTGATTTCCATCTGCCCAGGTTTTTCTTCAATTTTTTTTTCTTCCGAGTCACATCACCTAGCATTGGCCACCGTAGCTTCTCCAATGCAGCAATAGGGCGTTGCAAACTTGTATTGCCCCAGAATGCTGACCATAATGAGTCCTCGTGGCCTGCCTAGCAGCCCAGTGAATATAACTGTGCCTGCAGACAAGGATACTCCATCCATGGTTCAGCAAAATGGATCTCAACGAGATCGCCACAATCAATTTACCACAACGGAGCACCACGCACCTCCTGAAAGCATTAATTGCCCTCTGCTCGGGGACTGACCCCATCTGAGTCTTGTCCCATAGCATTGGCCACCAAGGCTTCTCCAATGCAGCAAGAATGGGTTGCAAAGCCTGTAATGCCCCAAAACCCATCATCCTTAGCGCCTCACAGGCGCCCGCCCACAACTGGTCTGTTGTTAGCGGTATGCCATCCCGCTGGCCAAACGGTAACCAGGCCCATGCTTCCTAACCCGTTTGAATAGCACCAAAGCCTCAATTGTCATAAAACAGGGTCACAGCACTTCGCTACCTTAATGACATTGCCTATCGACCCCAAATAAGATTTGGCTGACTCGACCAGCCACTTTGTGCAATTATGCATGGTTGTTAGGCCAACCTCAACCAAAGCCCGCATAGACCTGTCAATTTTAAATACTAGGACTGTCACGGTGCCCCAATAAGCTGCAAAGGAGCTGTCCCAGTGTCCGCATGAAACAATTTGCTCCTGTGTGACCGCCTAAGCCTCGTGCTACACGAGCTTCAGTCCTTTCAAAATTGCAAGGTGCTCAGTTGTCTGTTATCCTGAATCTGGTCCTGACTGCGCGCCCACCAGGCCTAACTTCCTATGCAGCCAACCGTCATTATTTGAATCGGAAGGCCCTGAGCCCAGCAGCAATAAGCTGGTACAACTAATTGCACCCTGGTCGATTGTGGGGCCATTCCCCGCCTTTGGAACACACCGAAACAAGCGCGAAGCTCCTAATAAAAGGTGTGTAGCTTACGGCATGGCGCCTGCGCATTCCAAATTCCTCACACTTATTGACCGCCCCGTACAAGATCACATAAAGTTTGGGGCCAGAATCAATGCACTACCCGTAACGTTTTGTGCCACAACCACCCACAGCTGGGCTGGATTGGGCCAGACATAACGTCTGGGACTATGCCACGGCTAAAGCCCACAATCAAAGGGAACCCTCACAACACCAATGTAAGAGTCATCCGAGGTGCCACACCCACAACAACTGGAGAGCGAGGAAACTGCAACATCAAAACAACTTATACTCCCGAGGCCTCAACCCCTGAGGCATAAGAGGCCACCCTAAAAGGCTGTCTCGACAGCCAATTCCAGTCCGTTACCCATGCTAACCCCTTGTTTTGACCCATCAGTATTATGAAATTGTACATTGTTCGATGGGACTTGCCTGCTAAGGGATGTGTGTATGACGGCTTAAATTTGAGGCATTTAATGAGACCGGGAGCTTTGAACTGGAATCAGAGGAACCCATTAATAGGCTCCCCGTCCAAGCTGGAGAGTTGGCCAATAGCCCAGACGCATTCTCCGCACCCCTGCAACATGTCTACCATGCGAAAAATTGGTCAACTACTGGGGCGAAATATATCCCCGTGAATGGTGTCCCATCTTAATAACTAAGGGGTAACCCCAGGGAGTTGAGCTGCAATGATTAAGGAAGAGCGTGCGAGGATGGAGGGTGGCTCCTGTTATTGCATCCCTTCTGGGGGCACCATGTGTGAAATCCAGCCCAACACCATCATCAGTGCACTCAACATGCTTTGAGCGCAGTCGCACTACAAAGCTCAGCAGCCACGACTCCCACGTTTGGACATATCGGGATTTACCAGACCTGGTCCTGTGCATGAATATACCTCCTATCTAACCGTGCTTACCTTACAATCCATAACAGTAATAATATTACAGTTATGAGGTAATCAATAATTTTATATTTGGGATTCACAAACATGAGGAACTGTATCCGGCGGTCGCATCAGCCCTGAGGCTGGCTCCGGGCGCATGACTTCTTGGTCAGCCAGATTTAATGCAGCTAGCTACAAACCCGTCTATGCAATTATCTTTAAGGTTGCATAGGTCAAAAGCAATCTAGAGTATTAACCGCCTGGAGCTCCCTCTGCCTCCAAGCTCGCCTGGTCCCTAGCGATTCAATGGCGTCATTGACCAGCCCGCAAATGCAACTATCTTTAAGGTTGCGCAGGTGAACAGCAAGCTATACAATTAACAGTCGGGAGTTAACTCAGCCCCCCGCCTGCTTCGAACACATGGCTTCCTGGTCAGTAATAATTCAATGCAGCTGGCTCCCGAATAACCTGTGCAACTAATAATTAAGGTTGCATCGGACCACAGGAAGCTAGACAATTACCAGTCGGGAGCTCACTCTGACCCCAGGCGTGCTTCGCACGCATGACTACTTGGTTGGTGGTGATTTAAAGTAATCGGATCCCACCTAGCAGTTATACCCTATCAATTAATAATAATAATAATAACTTTAATATTTGTGAGTCGCCCTCCACCACCGGTGCTCCGGGCGACTTACATCATTTAAAACCCCAAAATACATCAAAATACATCAATTTAAAAACCTAGAATACAGACGGCGAAGGAAAGGCTCCGTCATTCAAAGGTACCGATCAGGCCCCAAACGCTAGGCGGAAGAGCCAGGTTTTCAGATCTAACAGAAATCTAGTTTGGGTCGATGTGGCTCTGAGGGCAGGTGGCAGTGAGTTCCAGATCGTGGGGGCCGCCACGGAGAAAGCTCTCCGCCGGGTCTCCACCAGCCGAGCCTCCCGCACCCCAGGGATGGCCATACGATCACCGTTTATGGCACGTGCTGGCCTCTCGCTGTGTTGGACCGTCAGCCGGGCGCTCAGATAGGCTGGCCCAATATTGTGCCGTGCTTTAAAAGTGAGCGCCAAAAGTTTGTAGAGCACTCTGACCTCTAGGGACAGCCAGTGAAGATCTTTTAAAATAGGGGAGATGTGGTCCCTCACTGATGACCCAGAGATGAGTCTGGCCGCTGCGTTGTGGATGAGTTTCAGCCTCTTAGTTGTGGACAGGGCAGGCCTGCATATAGGGCGTTGCAATAATCAAGACGCGAGACAACGGTGGCATGTATCACGGTTCTTAGCGCCTCAGGTGGTAGGTAGGGGGCCAGTCGTCGGGCCCTACGGAGATGGAAAAAGGCGCCTTTGGCTGCAGCCTGGATCTGGGCCTCCATTGTCAGTTTTTCGTCCAGAATCACTCCCAGGCTCTTCACCGCCGGAGCCGGGGACAGGAGCTCGCCCTCAAAGAGTGGCAGTGATGGGTGAGGGTCGGGTCGGCCAGGCCAGAGGATCTCCGTTTTGCCGGGCTGATTTTGAGTCTATGTGCTCTGAGCCAGCTCGTCACCGCTCTCAGCCCTTGGCTGAAGCTATCCGGCACCGACGATGTCCCTGGGTCAAGCTTCAGGAGCAGCTGTGTATCGTCAGCGTATTGGTAACAGGAGAACCCATGGCTCCTAGCAATGCTGGCCAGGGGCTGGACGTAGATGTTGAAGAGGGTGGGAGACAGGGTGGCACCCTGGGGAACTCCACACTCCAATTCGCTTTTCCTGGAGACCTGACCCTGCCACTCGACCCGCTGCGAGCGGCCTCGCAGGAACGATTCCAGCCAGGTCAAAGCCTTGCCCTGGATCCCCGAGGCAGCCAGGCGGTAGAGGAGCAAGTCATGATCAACGGTGTCAAAGGCCGCAGTTAGGTCCAGGAGGACCAGGACTGCCGAGCCTCCCCGGTCCAGCTGACGGCGGATGTCGTCTGTGATCGCTACGAGGACGGATTCCACTCCATGACCTGCGCGGAAACCCGACTGGGACGGGTCTAGGCCCCCGGATCGATCTAGGAAGTCCCGCAGTTGGCTTTCTACCGCTCGCTCTAGGAGCTTACCCAAGAAGGGTAGGTTGGCAACCGGGCGGTAGTTTGCTGGGTCGTCGGGGTCAAGGTTCGTCTTTTTCAGGAGGGGGCTGACTCTGGCCTCCTTCAAGGAGTCCGGAAAGGCGCCTGTATCCAGGGAGAGATTCACCAAGTCCCTCAGATCATCCGATATGATGTCAATACTGGACTTAATTAGATGTGATGGGCAGGGGTCCGTTGGGCAGGTCGTCGCTCTTGCCCGGTCACCAGCTTTCTCACCTCTTCCGTTGTTAGTGGGCTGAATTCTGAGAGACGGTGTTCATTTGTCCGGGTGGAGTGCTGGGTCCTCGTGTCCCCTTCCTCGGGAATCAGCGGCAAGTCATGTCGAAGTGCCGCGATTTTTCCGATGAAGTACTTTTGGAGGTCATCTGCTGTTATCGCCGAGTTGTTAGGTTCACTCCGTGGGGACGTGAGGAGACCCGGACTACCTTAAAGATCTGTGCCGAGTGGGAGCCCGCGGCTGCAATCTGGGCGGCATTATAAGATTTTTTAGCCTTTTTAGATCTCGTGTTCGTATAGCCTGTGCTGTTCTCTGTAGGCTGCTCTGGTTTCCCCGCTGGGCTTTCGTCGCCAGGTGCTCTCGAGTTGTTTCCTCCGGTGTTTTATCTGCTTTAGGTTCGTTGTGAACCATGGGGAGCTGGTTTTCCTGGGGCGGAGGGGGCGCCTTGGAGCTATCTGGTCAATGGCCCTTGAGAGAACACTATTCCATCTGGCGACCAGATCTGACAGTGATCCTCCGGGGACCTCCAGGGGTTCCAACGCCGCGGCGAATGCCCTCGGGGTCATCGCGCTCTTTTGGCGGGCTAGTATGGACCTTGGCTCCGATCTCACTGTGAGGAGGATGTTAATATCTACCCTCACGGTCAGGTGGTCCGACCAAGGCACTGCTCTGGTATCACGGTGATTTGTGGCGAGACCCTGGCTGAAAATCAGGTCCAGCGCATGGCCAGCTTGGTGAGTGGGGCCCGTATCTGTCCTGGAGAGGTCAAGGGCGTCCATGTGCATGAGGAATTCTCGTGCGCTGGGTGTGAGAGGGACTGTGTCCGGGTGGATGTTAAGGTCACCCAGTATGATGAACCGGGGGGGAACCTCAGGGCCCAGTCCGCAATCAGGTCCTGTAAGGCAGATGTGGCCTCTTTATGGGCCCCGGGGGCCCGGTAGACCACCAGGATCCCCGTCTTTCCTTCCTCTCCAAGGGTTGCTCCCAGGCATTCTATGCCAGTCATCTCCGGTGTTTGGAGGACAAAAGTGGCAACAGCGTCCTTTACGACCAGACCTACTCCCCCGCCCCGTCCAATAGATCTTGGTTGATGGAAGGCTCGAAAGCCTGGGGGGGCTATCTCCTGGAGGAGGACACAGTCGCCGTCCTGGGTCCATGTCTCTGTGATGCATATGACATCTGCGTCCTGTTCTGCGATAAAATCTCGCAGCGTGGCCAGCTTATTACGGATCGACCTCGCATTAAGGAGCAGGAGTGAGGACCAGGATGTGGCAGATGTTTGCTGGCGGGCATGGCAGGTGATGGGGCGCAGCCAGGTTGAAGAGGGTCTGTGGCTCTGTTTGGTGGAGGGTGGATTGTTGGTCCTTGCCCTCCTCTGCCCACCGATTACTGGGATGGGGCAAGCGGGAGCGCTCCGGCGCTGGTGGTTAAAGCCGGGGCGCTGAGTTTGCGGCACGTCCCCCGAAAAGGGGACGTTGGGGTGGTCTGTCCTTGATTACAGACCGGAGGGGTCATGTTGGACGGTGACTGTGCCATGGGAGGGCCAGTGGGGGCTCTGGTCCTTCGAGCCCAGAAGGTTCTGGTCCTGAAGGGGCCGGGATTGCCAACCGGGAATTCCCTGGAGTTATTGTGTCCCCTCTGGGTGGCGGTGCTTTGTTTGCGCTGCCTGATCGGTTCCAGACGTGGGGCGTTGGGCCTTTCTTGTGAAGCCCCTCTCGCCGCGGGGGCTAGTAGATCGGGGTCTCCTATCAGTTCTGATTGATCTGCCTGAGAGGGGCAGGGGGCATGGCGGCCTGTAGGCTGGGGCGGAGCCGTCATTTCGGTGCATGTTCTAGTGGTCGCTCTCTTCCGCCGGCGCCTCAAGGCCTTCCTTGCCCTTCTTTTAGCCCGCCTGATCTCTCCGCTGCTGTTGGCGCCGCACCCGCCCTCAGGTTCACGGGGGGGGGTGCGCGGTTATAGTCTGTTACTTGGATGTGCCCCTTAGTGTGTCTCCGTCTCCGTCTGCGCCCCCTCCCCACTCCATCAGCAGGTGGGGGAGGGGCCGATGGCTGAGGTGTCGGACCCCTGCTAAGAGGGGGAGTTGGTTGGGCGCTATGGGCCTTTCTTGCCAATTGGGCAGTGGAAACAGGGGCCATCTGCCCCCCCGTGACTTTTGATGACTTCACCTGCCCGCACTCATCATGAATGTGGACGTCCTCATTCGCCCCATGGTTCAGAGGGCTGGGCTGGGCATCTTCTCCCGCTACTTCTTGGCTGCCACTCTGTCTTCGACGCTGGCTCCGCCCATCGCTCCTCCCAGTGTGGCCGGTGACCGCCTCCCACTTAAGGTTGCATAGGTCAACCGCAGTCTAGACTATCGACAGTTAGGAGCTCAATCTGCCCCCAGGCGAGCTATGAAAACCTGACTACTTGGTCAGTAAAATGATTTTAATGCCTTTGGCTACCCACTCCTGGACGCAACTATCGATAAAGTTGCCTAGGTCAATCGCAAGTTAGACAACTGACGGTCGGGAGCTCACTCTGCCCCCAGGCTTGCCTGAACGCATGACCTGCTGGTCAGTATTGAGTTAATGCCGCTGGCTACCAAGGAGGGATGAAACTATCCTTAAGGTTGCCTTGGTCAACAGCCAGCCAGACCATTGAAAGTCGGGAGCTCACGATGCCCCCCGGCGGCGTAGAAGGCATGCCTATTTGGCCAGTAGTGATTTAAAACAGTTAGCTACCGCGTAGCCGCTCCAACAATCTTTAAGGCTGCATAGGTCAACAGCGAGCTAGGCTATATGACAGCTGGGAGCTCACCCTGTCCCCAAGCTGCTTCGAATGCATGCCTACCAAGCCAGTAGTACTTTAATGCAGTCGGCTACTGCGTAGCAGGTGCATCCATTCTAGGTTGCATAGGTCTACGGCAGGCTAGATTATTAACCGCCGGGAGCTCACTCCGCCCACAAGGCTGCTTCGAATGCATACCTACTTGGCCAGTAATACTTTAATGCCGTCGGCTACCGCGCGGCAGTTGTATCTATCATTAAGGTTGCATAGTCGACGGCAAGCTAGACTATTAACAGTCAAGAGCTCACTCGCCCCCATGCTGCTCCGAATGCCTGCCCACCCGGTCAGAAGTGATGTAACGCAGTTGGCTCAAGTAGCGCATGGAAGTACCCTTAAGCTTGCATAGGTCAACAGCAAGCTAGACCATTAACGGTCAAAAAGCCCCTGCAGGCTTCATATCTTTGACACATCATCCATTATTATTTCCTTTCCTTCGTTGCATAACTTGTACCAATATAGATCAGTAGCAGGCTGAACCTCATATTCAGGAGTTTTGTAAAATCTACTTATCCAAATATAATCAAATATACATAATTAACCTACCTATAAAAACCAAACCCTACCTAGGTCATTAGCAAGCTGCACCGCCAGTCAGGAGCTCCCTTGATCCTTTCTTAGTATTGCTCATTATTAAAACCTTATCCATCCATTACCACTTTAATGGCGCTCTACATAGTGTGGAAGCATTCATATGCATATGCCTCCATTTCATAGGCTCCCATGGCATATTCCCTCACTTCTCTCTCTCGCTCTCTTTTTATTTATTTGTTTATTTATTATATATATAATTTTAACATACATATAATAATATTCAATTACTCCTTCATCCATTATAAATCCTTTCTTTTTCCTTCTTCTTCTTTTTTTTAAAACATATTTTAATTATTATTATCCCATTCTTATTTACCCATTTCTTTCTTTTCTTCTTCTTTTCTTTATCCTTTAATTTATTTTATTCATATTATTATTGTATTAATATTTAGTTCGTATTTCTTTTAAACACGTATTACATTGTATACATTTATTTTCCCTTTTCTTCTTCATATATACTATATATATATATAATTTTTCTTTTATTTCCCTTCATTATTCAATCGAATTTATTTACAATTATTTCGGGCCACCAAAATGGCCGCCGCGAACAAGATGGCGGCCCCCACCACCGTACACCATGTGGCCAAGATGGCGGCCCCCCTAGGGCACCGCCATGCGTCCAAAATGGCGGCACTCAACCACCTATTGCCGTACGGCAAAATGGCGGCGCCCACTAGACCGTTGTACGGCAAACATGGCGGCCCCCATAGGAGGCCGCCATGTTTTCAAAATGGCGGCCGCCACCCATCCAAAGGCGCATGCGCGCCAAAAGAAGAGCCGTCCGAAAACACCAAGGCGCATGCGCGCCTTAAAACAACTGCGCCACAGGCACACAATGCGCCACAGGCTCAAGCCTCCCTGCCAGGCCGCAAGGAGGGAAAAGTGGCTGCACGATGGCGCCCCGCCGGAGCGCCTGTCGGGCCCATCCGCCCAGCCAGGCTGCACCCTAGCGGACGTCTGCCCACCCGGGCGGCCTGGCGGGCCCCAACCACCGAGCCAGGCCGCCCCAAGAAGGGTGAAGCGACTGCGCCACAGGCGCACCCCGTCCCTACGTCCCAGCAAGAGCCCGGCCTCCCATCCAAGTCTCTCCAGGGAGAGAGAAGCAAGGGGCATAGCCCTAACGCCCTGGACCGGCAGGGGAGCGATCCCCCGAAGCAGGGGCCAAACCAGGTCTACTTCCCCCCTCCGGCCAAGGTAATTTCCCATCCTCCTTCTTATTTTTCCCCTTATGTTTTTAAGCGTGTGGGCGGCCGGACTGAATCCAACTCCGCCGCCCTGTCCAGGGGAAAGCCAGGCCCGCTCCACCTGCCGCTCACCTTCCATCCCTAGCGTCCCTCAGGCCCTAAAGCCACCCCAGGACAGCTATCCATGATCCCCTAAAGGATAGGGCTGCCGCGGCAGGGACCCCCCGGGCCTAGCTCCAATTTTTTTATTACAAGAATATATGGGGGCCTAACGGAGTGCCCCCCCCCAAAAGCAGCTGCAGTCCCAAAGGGGGCGAAGGGCAATCTCAAGGGGCTAAATCCCCCATGCGCCCATCCCTTACCCCTATCAGGCCCCCAACAGACCTTCACTCTAAGTTGGGGCCTCATTCTGCAAGCTGCCTCTTCCCTTGATGTCTTGATGCAGACTGAGGGAGGAGGGGCTGGCACCACTATGCCAGCCCCTCCTCCTTTCCAGCAAATTCTGTAAAATTAACCAATCTCTTCTCCGAGGGGAGGAGACAAAATGGCTCCACCATTCAACAAGTTGGATGGTGAAGTGTATTGCACTTAGACAACTGCAAGAGAAAGATAGAGAGCAGAACAAAGGACTCTATGTAACATTTGCCTACCTCATCAAAATTTTCGGCACTGTGAGCAAAAAAGGTCTGTGGCAGATCCTGAACAACTAGGATGTCCTCCCAAATTGCTCAACATTATTATCCTGCTACATGAGGGCCAGCACGGTCAAGTCAGATACGGCGATGCTCTCTCAGAGCCCTTTCTCATAACTAATGGAGTGAAACAAGGTTGTGTTCTTGCACCAACCCTATTTACAATCTTCTTCAGCATGATGCTCCAAAGGGCTACGGCAGACCTCGAAGAAGAAGACGGCATATATATACGCTACCGGACTGATGGCAGCTTGTTCAACTTAAGCAGCCTGAAGGCTCGCACTAAGACTCTATCTAGTCTGTGAGCTGCTTTTTGCCGACGATGCTGCCCTTGTTGCCCATACAGAAGCAGTTCTGCAGCACCTAACATCCTGCTTTGCAACAGCTGCAGAGCTGTTTGGGCTGGAAGTCAGCCTGAAGAAAACGGAAGTTCTCTACCAACCCACACCACAGGAAGAACACCATCATCCACACGTCAGCATAGGCAAATCTGTGCTTAAGTCCATTCAGCAGTTCATCTACTTGGGATGCATCATCTCTTCAGATGCCAAGATTGATAAAGAGATAGATCACAGATTAGCAAAGGCATATAGTGCATTCGGAAGGCTTCACAAAAGAGTCTGGAGCAACTAGCACCTGAAGCAAAGCACAAAAATCAGTGTGTACAGAGCTAACATACTGTCTGTTCTCCTATATGGGTCTGAAACATGGGTCACCTATCACCAACACCTATGACTCTTCAAACGCTTTCCTCAGCGCTGTCTTCGCACAATCCTAAATATATACTGGGCTGACTATGTGACGAATGTTGCTGTCCTTGAGCAAGCAGGGATCACCAGCATTGAGGCCATGTTATTGAGAACTCAGCTGCACTGTGCAGGGCACGTCTCTAGGATGGAGGATCACTGCTTCCCTAAGATACTACTCTATGGTGAACTCGCCATGGGTCAGCACAAGAGAGGCGCCCCCAAAAAGAGATATAAGGACTCGCTGAAACAACATCTGAGGCTTGGCCAGATTGATCACCAACAATGGTCCACCCTGGCCCCACATCGGGAGGCACGGAGACGCACTATCCATAATGCTAAGGCCTCTTTCGAGAAGTCATGCCAAATAGGTCTTGAACAGATACGACAATGCAGAAAGAACCACAACTTGGAAACAACATCACCCAAGGAGACTTTCTGCTGTGCTTTCTGCAACCGGACTTGCCTATCTCGGATTGGCCTTCTTAGTCATCAATGCAATTGTGAAAAGCGTGGGTTGAGTCCTTCCTTAATTTTTGCATTCGAGGAGTCGTAGGTGTTCACGATAGGTGACCATGTAGACCCCCAGATATTGCACATCCCAGCAAACCTAGGCAGCATAGCCAGTTATTATGATTACTGGAAGCGGCAGTACAACAACACTTGGAGAGCCACATGAGTCTCACTCTTATTCTAAGACAATCAAAAGAAGTACAGAAGGTCCTTGGTATCTGCTAGAATATGGTTCCAAGACTTTCTAAAGATAAAACAATTGTGGATGTCCCATTGCATACAGTGGCATGGCAAAATGTAATCCCTTAGATAAAATTGCAAATTGAAGTTTTGCCTTTTGAATTGGGGAGGGAGGGATATTTTAAAGTAGCGAATGGTTGAATCTGTGGGTGCCGAATCTGTAGATACAGAGGGCTGACTGTAATGAGAATCATTTCCTTCAGCATTTAGCACATTTAGAGATCTGAGTTGCGTGGGTCATTCCCTTGCTTCCCCTCTCTCTGATTCAAACGTTTACACCATAAAAAGCTCATTTCTGTGATGGCAATTATTATTCGGTGCTTTTTAGAGAATGACAAATATATTATATCCACCCACGTGCGCACACATTCTCTTTGCCTGATGTGTGACCCCTGTCTAAATGCTGAGCGCACTGGGCCAGTTTAGTAAATGAAAAGGATTGCTTTGCAAGCTCATTACTGCTTTGAAGTCTCTCATTAGGAACGAATTCCACTGGTGCTGCTATCTTAACTGTAACCCCCTTCATTATAATGACTTTGCTGGATATTAACACGGGTGCGGCAGCCAGTAGCTCTCCCACTGGGCCTTAACTAGGGGCTCCCGCAGGTGCTCAGCATTAGGCTGCCTTTGTAAAATGCACAATCCAGATAGCCGATTGCAATTAATATGGGTGTAACAGTGCAAAAGAGAAAGTTTGGTGGAGTGCAAGTGCGGAGAAACATCCTTTTTCTTGCATAGAGAGAAAATTCCTTTTGAATTTGACTTCAGGTGCCGAATTTAATGAGGTTTTTTTAAAATTCATCATGGTGATCACAACCAAGGAAGGGAAGGAAGTGGAAAGAAACAGCAATGATGAGAAGAAATAAACAAAAAAGTCAGGACCTCTCTGGGTGCTAGGAAGTTGATGTTAGTTACTGTCAAATTAGATTTGATTTACAGGAACCTTGTGATCGTCAGCCCACCTATGTCCCTCTCCTTCCACTAACTTTTCTACCCAGCAATGGAACTGTGTGTGCCAGTGAGCCAAGAGACTATGCTGAAGATAGTGCTGGTGCTGGAAGGGTCTCCTAAATCAGATAGTCTTTTGCTGAAAAGCCAGACTAAGGAGATTATCACACTACACTGCACAATCTGTGGCCCTCCAGGTGCTTTGGACTTCCTGATCATTGGACAAGCTGGCCAGGCTTCTGGGAGCCAGAGTTCCTAACATCTGGAGGGCCATATACTATGCAGGCTTGCTTTAAAGAGTTGCTATCCCATTTTAAATCCTGTGGCTGCCTTAGTTAGAATTAACTAAATTCATAGTTTAGTAAGGCCCAGGGTCGCTCTGGCTAAAAAATTTAAAATCCCCCCCGTAGACTGCAAATCCCAGAACTCAACAGGAGGCAGCTATAGAATTTAAAGTGGGATACCAACCCTTCAACAGTGTAGTGTGACAGTCTGTAGCAGCTGTATTGGAGGAGGAGGGCAATAATGGTGGAAGATATCTCAGATACAAGGGCCGTGCCATCACAGCTAATGCTAAAGGACTCGATACTGTGCAAAAGGCAGCAAAGTTAAACCACCTTGAACACATTTTACCTTGAATGAGACAATTTAAAATGAATATGAGACTCAAGTTGGAAGGGACTCAATCATTTACTGGGGGAAAGCAGAGGACAAGTATGGTAATACTCTCTCTAATGATGCATCTTAGCAAAAGGATGCTCAGATGTTAGAGACAACCTTGCAATACACATTGACAGGCATGAATCATGGGAAAACCCCCCCCCCCCCATAACATATAACTATTGCAGTGTTTGCCATGAGTGAGCTACAGTGTACCGGAATGAATTATTTTTGATCAGGGAATTATAGAGTGATTCATTTGAGAAATGAAAACATAAGAAGAAATGGAGGAACAGTTAAAATGAGGAGAAATGTAACAAAAGTAGCCAGGGATAACAATGTAAAGTCTGATTGAATAATATGAATAAAACTATAGAAAAAATCCACCAATATACCTGCAGTAGAAATGTATGCTCCACCTGTAGTGGCAGATGTTGAAGAAATAAGAAGACTCTACACTGACATCCAGGAGGAAATTAATCACACACCTAAGTAGGATATGATGATAGAAATGCAAAAGTAGGAAACAGAGACCCATACATTGTTGGGGAATATGGCCTTCAAGAAACGATGTTATGTTTATTACATTTTGTTAGGTCATCAATATATTCATTGCAAATACATTTTTTAGGCAACTGAATGTACAATTGTATATTTGGATGTCATTGGATAGCCAATACAGGAATCAAATAGAAGCAGAGGATGAAGAAACCTCATCTTCCTCCAAAAAAAGAGAGACTAGAACTGAATTGTAGCACAGAGCATGAACTAATAACGTAAAAAAAGCAAAGCTTTCAAAGTACATTAAGGACCTCAACAGACAGGGTTTTAAAGGGAAAATAATGCTGGGCTCTGCTTTTTAAACCGTATTTTATGGGTTCGCACACTTCCCATCTGACGATGTGCTCCGTGGTATACCCCTTTTGCAAAGCCCTGGCATGACAAGGAAAGGAAACGCGGGCCTATGGAAATTTGGTCATCAGGGGCAGAGCTATTTTCATGTATGCTATTTTCTTCCTTTTTAGCACAATTTTAATACTTCCCCCGGAGGGGGTAGAGACCCAGTTGCCGACGTTTGATGGTGTGGCACTTCGCCCACAGCCCCTAGTTAAGAGCCTTGGGGTCCAGCTAGACACCCAACTGTCGATGGAAGCGCAGATTGCCTGCGCTTGCAAGACAGCGTTCTACCATCTGCGGCAGGCGAAACGTCTGGCTCCTTACCTCTCCCGCTGCGACCTGGCCACGGTGATCCAAGCCACGGTCATCTCGAGGCTTGATTACTGTAATGCGCTGTACATTGGCCTACCCTTGTCGGCGATCCGGAAACTTGCTGGTGCAGAACGCAGCAGTGCGCCTGCTGTCGGGAGCCCCAAGATCTGCGCATGTGACCCCACTCCTGCGTGCACTGCACTGGCTTCCCATCGAATTCGGGTCTCCTTCAAGGTGTTAGTTCTAACTTTCAAGGCCTTATATGGTTTGGGGCCAGTGTACTTGAGGGAGCGTCTTACCCCATACAAACCCAGAAGATCACTGCGCTCAGAGGGGCTTAATCTACTAGAGGTCCCTAGTATGAAGATCTGTAGGCTGTCGAGCACCCGGCAGAGAGCATTTACAGTGGCCGCTCCAACCCTCTGGAATTCTCTGCCGGAGGAGATACGAGCACTACGGGGTTTGTTGGCCTTCCGCAAGTCTGTGAAGACTTGGCTATATAGGCAGGCATTTGGTCCCAACTGATGCCTCCTTAGTTGCCAGCTGCCAACATACCGTCCTGCCATGTATTGCCTCTGTGTATTATTGCTTGCCGGATCATTTGTGGGGAGGGGGCTTTTGGGTATACGTCTTTTATCTGTTTATTGATGTTTTATTGATTTTATGCTGTAAACCGCTCTGGGCTCCAGAGAGAGCGGTCTACCAAATCGAATTTATAAATAAATAAATAAATAAATCTAATGAGGGGACGTGATAAGGCACCCTGCACCCTGTAGCAATTGCTCTAGCCTTCCCTTCCCACCATACGGGCAAGAAGAGAGTGGGCGCGGGGCTCACAGGGTGTCACTCTGTGGCCTTCCTCTCTCTGCATTAATGTTACTTGGGGGGGGGGGGACATGTCTGATAAGGTCATAAATTATAGAATTTAAAGAACATCACTGCCAAATTCAAAGTCTATGTAAAGAACCAATAAGCATTATTATTGCTGATTAGAAGCCAGAAGTACTTTGGATTGAAATACAGGGACATTAATGGGTAACAATAGAAAAAGACACCATCTGTCGCCCAAAAGAAAGAAAAGCTGTATTGGATAACAGACATTTTTTTCAAAAGGTTATGGACCAGCATGTAGCCAAAGTTAAATATTCTGCAAATGGGGTCAAGGTCCTCAGTTCAACTATTCAGTAACAGCCTAGACAAAAAGAACTATAATAATATGTAATATAAATCACATCTAATCAAAAAAGATGATGGAAAGAGTATACTTCTGAATTATATAGCAGAGGTGAATAAATTCCAACCCATACTCAACCCAACTGAGCTCAAGATGAACTCCATATGAACAGGCAAGGTGCTGTTTAAATGCGTGATCACAACTGCTTTAAGTTTTCATTTCCCCAAATTTTGGAATACTAATAGGACATGGTCTTACATTCCTAAAACTGCATCTCCTACCATTACTTTCCACACTGAGCTTGTTAAGGAAATCACTTGACTACAGGATTTGAATTCTGCTCAGGAACAGATATGGTGGCCATTTCAGTGACAGGTTATTGTTGTGGGGTTTTTTTGCCATGTGCCCAAATACAATTTAGGTACCACTTATGACTTTGGCACAAGTGAGCTGAAATTATCTGCATCTTTCTCAATTATATATTTAGATAGCTGAATTGTCCCAGATGAGCACTGCACTGCAGATGTAGGTCCATATTCTAGATATGGATTGTCTCGAAAGCAGGCAAAGTAAGAGATAGGGCTCTTGTACCTTTAACAGCTTCTTAGAAAAGGGAATTTAAGCACACAGTGAGTAAAGGAATAAGAACCCCATATTTCATTGACAATGCTACTTTTGCACATGGGCTTCCTCAATCAGGGCATGAAAACATAGCAGCCCGAATCTGTATTTGCTCCTCTCTTCTCACCGAGAAACAAATTCCTTCAAGCCCTGAAGATGGAATCAGTTATTCATCTGGCTATTCTGCTCCTAGCCTGGTAGGTTACATACCTGTGACCATCTTTCTTCGAGTGAAGCTCTGTGAATCCACACTTATGAAGTTTGCGCGCCAGCGCGGGCTTCCAACGGAAACTTTCCCAGTTTGAAAAGTTTTGGCGGTAGCTCCGCCCAGCCGGCCCGGAGGGCATAAAAGGCGCCTCCATGCGCGCCCACCCCATTCCTACGCCACAATAGCAACTAGGAAAGGGTGGTTTGAGATAGAGGGGACGGCCGGGCGGGTTCGTGTGGATTCACAGAGCTTCACTCGAAGAAAGATGGTCACAGGTATGTAACCTACCATTCTTCTTCGAGAGCTCTGTGAATGCACACTTATGAAGACTTACCGAGCTAAGGTAAAGGAGGTGGGAACAAACCAGCCAATTTTGAAAAACCAACAGGTTTATTGCAACCAGCAATCTCAATAAATAACAGCTCAACAATATAATAAATAAGAGTGGAAGGCATGCTCCCACTTGTAAACATAGTGCAACAAGCACCATTCATGTCAGGCACACAGGCCTCACAGTATAAGTGCAACAAGCACCATTCATGCCAGGCACGCAGGCCTCATGACAGTGAGTGCAACCAGCACAACTAAGAAGATAAGTGCACAACTGGTGCAACTTGAACCCGTGAGAGGGTAAAGCGCGCTTTAACCGGTAAACTGTGCCCCTACTGGGGCACGGCACACCCATGAACGTTACCAAAGGGGAAGGGTTCGACCGACCGTAACTGTCGACCGAACAGTGCATAGAGGAGAGAGACAGGGCTGCCTAATCGGCACCGCCCCGAGGGCCCTTGGGGTTAAGAATTGACCTACCAAAAGCCGCCTCCCGTCCAAATAGGGTGTCCACCCGGTAGTGTGATGTGAAGGTGGAGGGGTTGGCCCAGATGGCCGCCCTACAAATTTGGTCCAGGGGAATCCCTTGGAGAAAAGCGGTCGACGTGGCCACTGCCCTAGTCGAGCGACCCTTGACCCTAGGGGGACACGGCTGACGTGCTATCTGATAGCACAGTTCAACCAGGGAAGCCACCCAATTGGAGAGTCTTTGTGACGACACCGGCAAGCCCAGCTTGTCGGTGGCGTAAGAAACAAAGAGTCTAGTCGACCGACGGTAGTCCGCCGATCGGTCCTTGTAGACCCAGAGGGCTCTCCTGACGTCGAGGGCACCGAGCGTCGAGTCACTGTCCCCGGATTGGGAGGGCCCCATGTCCGGGAGCACAATGTCGGTGTTTACGTGGAACGGGGACACCACCTTAGGCAGAAAAGTGATGTCCGTTCGCAGAATGGCTCTGTCTGCCAAAAACAGCAGGTAGGGCTCGTCGACCCGGAGCGCCGCCAGTTCGGAAGGCCTACGAGCCGACGCGATGGCGACCAAGAAGACCACCTTCCAGGAGAGGAGCCGCAGGTCGATGGATGACAGCGGCTCGAATGGTGGGGATGTCAAGCAGGACAGGACCAGGTCGAGGTTCCAACCCGGTGTAGGTGGATGCACCGGGGGGCGGGTGTTGTTGACACCCCTCAGGAATCTCTTGACCATCGGGTACTGGAACAGCGAGGGACCATCCCTCTGCTGGTTCTGCCAGGTGAGGGCCGCCAGGTGGGTCTTCACCGAGGACATGGAGAGACCCCTGTCGACCAATTCCGCCAGGAATTCCAGGACCGCCGGGACCGACAGTGGGAAGACGGCGGCGGATCGAGAAGACTGGAACTTCGTGTAGCGGGCGATGCAAGCCGAGTACGCCTTCGTGGGCCGGCTTGTGGGCTGCTGCCAGGATCGCTGCTACTGCTGGAGAGACGTCTGGCGCTGGTGGATCCTCCATGCGGTTAAGTGCAAGGATGGAAGGTCCGGATGGAGGAGCATCCCCTTCTCCCGGGTCAGCAGATCTGGCCGGTGAGGGAGTGGCATGTGGTTCTGGCCTGCTAGGTGGAGCAGGGTCGGGAACCAAACTTGTCTTGGCCAGTAGGGGGCGATGAGGATGCAATCGGTCCCCGAGAGCTGGATCTTCTCGATGATTCGGAGAAGAAGCGGGAACGGCGGGAAGAGGTAGAAGAACCCCGTCGTCCAGTCGAGGAGGAGTGCGTCCCCGAGGCAACCCCGGCGTGCATCCGGGGCAAGCCTGGCACCGAAAACTGGCAGTTGGCTGTTTTCCGGCGATGCGAAGAGATCTGCGTCTGGGAATCCCCACCGTTGAAAGACACGGTGGAGCTCGTCCGGATGCAGCATCCATTCGTGGGACGACCAGCCGGTTCTGCTGAGGGAGTCCGCCTCCACGTTCTCGACTCCCGGGAGATGAATGGCCCTGGGGGTCACTTGATGGAGGACGCACCACTCCCACAGGCTCTGGGCCAGGGCCAGGAGCTTCCTCGAGCCCGTTCCGCCCTGCTTGTTGACGTAGTACATGGCCACTATATTGTCTGTCCTGACCAGTACTACGTGTCCCCTGACTAGGGGGGCGAAGGCCCGAAGAGTCTTGGCTATGGCCAGGAGCTCGAGGTAGTTGATGTGGTGGAGCCTCTCCACCGCCGACCATTGGCCGTTGATCGACAAGTTGTTCATGTGGCCTCCCCAAGCCAGCATCGAGGCGTCGGTCGTCAGCGTGATGGACGGGGTCAACGTGTGGAAAGGCACCCCTTTGCAGACGTTGGCTTCGGACGTCCACCATCGGAGGGAGTCCTTGACCGTCCTCGGGAGAGAGAGTCTCTTTGAGTGGTGTTCTCTGACCGGATCGAAGTGGTCGAGAAACCAACGCTGTAGAGGCCTGAATCGGAGCCTTGCCAGCGGAGTGACTGACACCGTGGACGCCATGTGGCCGAGCGTGACCTGGATCTGCTTTGCCGAGATGCAGGGCCCGGTGCAGGCGTTGACCTCCCGTCGAAGTGCCTGGAATCTGACGTCTGGCAGATAGGCGAGCTGATCGACGGAGTCGAAAATCGTCCCGATGAACTTTATGGACTGGGACGGGGTGAGCTGGGATTTTTCCTCGTTGAGCCGCAGGCCTAACGACGAGAGTAATTGCAGCGCCGTCGAGACCTGTTGGTGCAGCAGACCTGGAGACTGGGCCGCCAGCAGCCAGTCGTCCAGGTACGGGAAAATCCGGATTTTCTCCCTTCTCAAGTGCGCAGCCACGACCGACATGCACTTTGAGAATGTTCGGGGAGCCGTCCCGAGGCCGAAGGGAAGGACGTTGAATTGGTACGCCCTTCCTGCCACCTTGAAGCTGAGGAAGCGTCGATGGGCAGGCCTGATCGAGATGTGGAAGTACGCATCCCGAAGATCTATTGAGGCGAAGTGGTCTCCTCTCCGGAGCAGCGGGAGAATGGACGACACTGACACCATCCTGAATTTCCTCGGCGAAACGTACGCGTTTAAGTCTCTGAGGTCCAGGATGGGTCGCAGGGAACCGTCTGGCTTCTGCACGGTGAAATACCGTGAGAAGTATGCCCCTCTTTCCTTGCTCTGGGGGAGCTGTGAAATCGCTCCCTTTTGAAGCAATGCGTCGACCTCCTCCAAGATCACCCTGGACGGCTCTGTCTCGACGATGAACCCCGTTGGCGGAAGCTCGTCGAATTCCAAGGCATAGCCGTCTTCGACAATCCGGAGAACCCATGCATCTGAGGTGATGCGACGCCAGGCATCGATGTAGCGGGCCAGGCGGTCTCCGAATGGTGGGTGAGGTGGTGGAGGTCGAAGGTTGGGGGGAGGCATGGTGGTGGCAGCGGTACCTAGCGACGAGGCGGTGTCGTCCTTCGCCCCGTCAAACGCGGCGGTTGGACTGTCCATTGCCATTGTTATGGCGAGGCCTCGATTTATTACCCTGGCGGGGTCGGTTGGCCTGTTGTTGTTGCTGCCTCGGCTGTTGTTGCTGCTGCTGCTGCTGAGGGGCCGAGTAAGGCCGTGGAGCTTGGCGGTACTGTTGCCTGGGCTGAAACTTCGCCCGTTGGTAGTACCTAGGCTTTGGTTGTGGCTGGGGCCGATCCAGTTTGGCCGTCAGGACTCTAAAGTCGTGAGTGGCCTTTAGTTTATCGTCCGTGCCCGCAAAGAACAGTCCTTGGGCGTCGAACGGAAGATCCTCGATGGTCTTCTTCGACCAAGAGAGACCAGAAGACTTCAGCCACGCGTGCCTCGGGATGGCGACACCGTGGGCCAGCAGCTTTCCTGAGGTGTCCCCCGTATGGCGGGCCATCAGGATTTGGTGGTGTGCCAACGACTGCGCCTCTTGGGAGATGGAGAGAAGTGCAGTTTGTTGCTCTTGGGAGAGATCCTGGAAAAAGGGTTGAGCCCTTTCCCACAGGATCTGGTGATAAGCTCCCATGCACGCCCCATAATTGGCCATCTTGGTCAGCAAGAGTCCGGCCTTGTAGATTTTCCGGCCGACTGTGTCGAACCGCTTTCCCTCTTGGTCTGAGGGGCTGCAGATTCTCGGCCCGAAGACTGGGAGGAGGTGACGATCATCGAGTTGGGAGTCGGGTGATCATGTAGCCAGCTCTTCTCCCTCTCATCTATTTTGTACCATGCCTCGATACGCCCGGACGTAGGAGGGATGGTCGATGGAGTCGTCCACGAGGCCCTAACCACTTCTTCCAGTGGCTCCAGCATGGGGAGGTGTGGTTGGGCCGCTTCCTCGACCTGCACCCTGCTGAAAACGGAGCAGGCGCTGGCTCTCGTGGGGACGTAGGGTTGCATCCCCAGAGACCTTGCCATCCGGCCGACCTGTTCACCGAAAGCTCTTGCGTTGTCGGTCGGTGAAGACGAAGGTTCCACTTCGCATCCTGTATGGGAAGGGGTCCTGTCCATGTTGAGGGACAGGATGGAGCCCGATCTCGTCGATCGAGGGACCTCGCCATCTTCCATCTCGTCACCCGACCAAGGCCGAACCGTGTCCTGGTTCGCCGTAGGCTGTGACTGAGGCGGCGACCTCGAGGTTGAGGGGCCGCAGTCATCACAGGAGGGAGGTTTCGCTCGGCCGGGGCCAAGGCGAGCCTCGTGGTTTGTCTGCCCTTGTCCGGCGAGGTGACAAACAGTTGTCGGACCGAGGTCTGTCCGGGTGGGATTCGGACGACGGTCTGTACTGAGTCCTCCGGTGACACGTGGTGCTCTACCCCTGTCTCCACAGCGAGAACAGGGATAGGCGACGAGTCGGGGCAGGAGACCGAAGACGATGACGTCAGAGTCCTGCGCCTCTTTGGCGATGGCGGTCTCGAGGCTGCGGCCTCCAGAGACTTGCCCGGAGTCACAGGAACCAGGCCTCTGGTCTGGGCTCTACGGGCTTCTTCACTCGACCTCCGGAAAGCTATCTCCATAGCCCGATCAGAGGGAGTCCTCGAGATGGCCGACCTCTGGGAGAGGCCCGACGCCATCGAGCTTGTCGAAGCTCTACGAGGTGGAGGCAGCTGGACCGTTTCGGTGGTTACGGTGCAGGGCCTCTTCGACGCCGAAGTCTTCGAGGAGACAGAGGCGTTCTTCTCCTTCCGTGGACGCTTCTTCCCGGCCGGGTGAGCGGTCGACACGGTGGGGACCGAAGCAGCCGCCTCGGACCCCAAGGAGGCAGATGGGACAGCCGTCGCCATCTCCGGAGGGCAGAGAGCACGCTCCGTCAGGTAGGCCTGAAGCCTGCGGGCTCTCGCCGCCTGGTGTTCGATGAGAAGGCCTGGCAGTGTCGGCAGGTCGAGACGACGTGTCCCTCACCGAGACACCGAAGGCACTTCGAGTGACCGTCGCAATCCGGGATCTTGCTACCGCAGGATAAGCACCTTTGAAACTGGTTGTGGACATGCTATGCTCACACAACCAGCCGTATTTCCGATGTTGCCCAAGTGGCGGAAAACAAAGGAATGGGGTGGGCGCGCATGGAGGCGCCTTTTATGCCCTCCGGGCCGGCTGGGCGGAGCTACCGCCAAAACTTTTCAAACTGGGAAAGTTTCCGTTGGAAGCCCGCGCTGGCGCGCAAACTTCATAAGTGTGCATTCACAGAGCTCTCGAAGAAGAAAGATAATAAGCCACCTGTTCTCTCACAGATGTCAGCAATAACATCTATGATGGATACTTGGCTGCTGGACTTGGATATGTAACAACATGGCCTTTTAGAAGTTCACAATGAATAGTCATTTTCATAGGAACGATCTGGCAAGATTCATTCAAATGCTAACAAGAACTAGTTGTCCCACTTATATCTGGATTTCTTTTCTTGGTGAACAACAGCTACTGGGCAGCAGCAGTGGTGTGTGTGACACTAGCTGAGGATCTCTCAGAGATAAGAGCAGTGGCACTATGATAAACAGTAGTGAGTACTCTGCAGAAGGAGACATGGTTAATCTCCTTGGAATATATTTGACTGTGAATGCTCTATGATGAAACAATCCAAAATGAAACAAGAAATAGCACCAGAATATGACGCTTTCAGGTCAGGTGGCACTCAATGAGCTATTAGGATGCACTGTGGATAACGATGCAATTGGTTAAAGATAAAGGTTTCCCCTGACATTGTCTTGTCGTATCCTGGGAATTGGTGTTCATCTCCATTTCTAAGCCAAAGACTGGCGTTGTCTGTAGACACCTCCAAGGTCATGTAGGCAGCATGACTGCATGGAGCACCATTTCCTTCCCACAGGACTTTCCTGCAGGACTGAAGACCAACTGGTCACAGGTTTGAATCCAGAGAGAGCGTGGATGAGCTCCCTCTGTCAGCTCCAGCTCTGCATGCAGGGACATGGGAGAAGCCTCCCACAAGGACGGTAAAACATCCACACACAAAAAACATCCGGCATTCCCCTGGGCATCATCCTTGCAGACAGCCAATTTTCTCACACCAGAAACTACTTGCAGTTTCTCAAGTTGCTCCTGACACACAGACAAAAAATCACACTAGAGCTTCTTGCAGTTTCTCAAGTCCCTCCACACACACACACACACACACACACACACACACACACACACAAACCCCTCCTGCAGAAGTGGTACCTTTTGATCTACTCACACATGTTTTTCAACTGCTAGACTGGCAGAAGCTGGGCCTAACAGCAGGAACTCATCCTGCTCCCTGGATTTGAACCACCAACTTTTCAGTCAGCAAGTTCAGCAACTTTGCGGTTTAACCTGCTATGCCACCAGGGGCTAAACTGCTGAGCTGCTGAACACAAGCCAAAAAGATGTTCAGATGCTGAAGTGCTCAGAGGTGGAAGGAAAACTACATAACACATATTATAGGGACATGGAATGTGAAAAGCATGAATCAGTGGAGGGTAGGCAATGTAAAACAAGAATACTTGGGGTGAACAAGCAAAAGTGGACAGGAATAGGGCATTTTGAGTCAATTAGATTGTTTTTTCTCAAATATCTTCTTCAACCAACCAAATACAGGGTACCTATATCAATATCACCTAATGGCCAATATAGAAATCAGAGAGAATACATAATTGGAAGCGGAAGATGGAGAAGCTCCATTCAGTCTGCAAAAAACAAGATCACTGTTCAACTGAAAATTTGGTGCCAGAGACCTTGTAAAACTACAGCTCCATAGCATTGAACCGTGCCAGTTAAAGTGGTGTCAAACTGCATGAATTCTACAGTTAGAGGCACTCCTATGTGTGGATTTTCAGATGGGTTTTATTATCAATCTACCTTTAACTAATCTAAGACTGGACTGAGAAGTATTATTAGAGCTATGGATGAACTGGAATATTTGGTGTAGTTTATTAAGGCTTACAGGAATTAGCAACTTTTTAAGTGGCCATGGGGACAGGACAGAAATGTATTGGTGCAAAACATAGACATATTTGTGGGGTTTTCAAGGTACAACTTACCCTGCATTGCCTGTGTTGTTTCTAAGGTTAGGCTTTGCAGTAATGTGCAACACGTTCATGGAGTATCTAACAACAAAATGCAAGGGGAATTTGCCAATAGCTATTTAATGCCTTGTGCATTTGTTAAACTGGTGATAACAAGTTAAATATCAATAGCTTATTAAAAATATATTTATTGCCAAACTGCTACATTCTTATGCTCTCAGTTAAAAGTAAATCTCTGGGGGTGAAAAAGAATGTAGCAATGAATTTGTAGTACAGTAACATACAATAAGTATCTTTTAGTGATCTCACTCTCAATTTTCACCAGACAGCTTTATGTTCAATAAATACTGTGAGATTATTAAAAACATATTTATTGCAGATTAACAGCTATGAAATAGATACAAATCTAAGCTACTAAAGCTCAATAAACATACTTATAATAATCAATTTTGGTATTAAAACACAATAACTGCCTAGTTTAATCTAAATGGAATGGGTTTTTGGGAGCTTACAAGTGTAGTCTTTTTCTCCATGGTTTTACAGCTTCAAACATAACTCTGTTTGTGCCTTATATAAATCACACCTAGGAAGGAAACAGTCCTTGCTGGGGTGAAGTTGGAGTGATCTCTGATTCTTGTAATGTTCTTTGAGAGAAAAAGAGAATTCTTTGGTCCATTGACTGTGTCCATTGACAAGCAGCATTAAGAATACGTGTTGAGTACCTCCATGAAGAGTGTGCCACATGAAGCATTTGTGCAGTTGTGTCACCATGTTCTCAGGGATTTGTAGTTGAACCATTTCTAAACACCACTACAAACCAGCCAAATAAACAGTGGACATCATTTGGGATGTAAACTGGACAACATGGATATTGGATAACTTAGAAAATGTAGAGAGTACCTTGTTAGTAAACTTCATTCAGTAAAAAGACCTGCTGTGATGAAGTTAAGCCTACCACAAAAATGGCAGCTGCATTTTGTCCACCTCAAATATGAGGTAATATAGTCAAATTATGACATCGTGATATAAAGAATGATTATAAATTTTTAGCTAGAAATCCAGCTAAGATCTGTAAAAATATGTTAGTATTTTGTTGCTGTTGTTGAAAAATTGACCCTCCTCCTCTAACAACAACAGTAAGTTGGATCTAGACCTGGCCAAGGGGGGTGGGGGAGGAGTACCATAGTTTGGTGCTTGTGGCCTGGCCTGAATATGTCACAGTGAGGGCAGGAAGAGAGTTGGCACCTGCACTCACAAAAAACTGAACCCCTCTTAGTATTGAGTGCACAGCAAAATGAGCTTGATTTGTCTAGAGGGAAGGGCCATCTCTTGTGAGGGCAGGTGGCACCCCATTTTTCTTCTCTCAGCTCCGTAGGCATAGGTGGCTTAGGTGAATAGTATATGAGGCAGGACTATATGTAGTCTACCTAAAATCTCCTGAGAGGAAGGCTTCTTGCAAGAGCTCTGGGCTCCCATACAGTATCTAATCTTGTGAGAAAATGAAACTGCCATGTTTCCATGAGTTGAAGTGGGTCTGTCCAACACATACCAGCCAGTCTTGAGATGGACTAGCATCAAAGAAGGCTATCCTATACAGACTGAGTATCCCTTATCAAAAATCCAAAGTACCACAAAAGTATTCATATGAATGGCTAAGAGAGCAACATATTTGCTTTCTGGTGGTTCAATGTAAACATGCTATTTTCATGTACAAAATTATTTACATATTGGGTATAAGATGACTTTTGGGCTACATGTTTAAAGTATAAATGAAGCAAAATATATTTTGGTTTAGTCTTGGGTCCCATTTCCAAGAAATCACATTCTATATATGCCAATATACTCAACATCCAACATTTTTCTAAAATATGGAGTACTTCTGGCCTGAAGGATTTCAGATGAGGAATACTCAACCTGCACTGCTGTTTGCAAAACTTGGTGACCTTAGGTCAATTCCCCACATCCCAAATTTTTATTGGACTCTCAATCCAATGTGAGCAGCTCTGGTTCTGCCTAAACTATCCTTACTTTTGCCTCCTCCTTATTCTCCTGTGTGTTGCGAATGTCCTTCAGGTGAAGCAATTGCATGGGCACTTTACCCTGTGCCATAGCATCATGTTAGATCTGTCAAATCAAGCATCAAGTACTTTAGTCAATACACTACAACAGATGCAGATCTAACAAAACAGGAACTCTAGTTGTGACGAAGTTGATCCCCTTCA
>JARBWK010000001.1:35925417-35949714 GCA_030556195.1 Anolis apletophallus | reverse complement strand
AGGACACCTGCCCGAGCCACAGGTCAGAGTTTGCCACCAAACCGGACCTCTTCCCCGCCGGTTTGTGGAGACCCAGGTCAAACCTCGGTTCACCTTCCCATGGATAGGGGACCAGGACCTTCTGAACGCTCAGGAGCTTCAGACGCCTGCTGCAGCCGCCATCTTGCCTCCTCCCGGAAGTCCCCCGTATATATAGCATGTTTTGTATACCTAACCTGTTTTCATTTACAGAAGGGTTACAATTGTATGTATGATGAATTAATATGTGACGATCTCGGTCACCAAAATTGACTAATTGACACTCCCGGTAGACTGCCACCAACCTAATGAGTCATTAGGATTTACTGTACAATTAAACTCTAACTGAATGAAGTGTCTGTAGCGTTTGGCCTTACAACAACCCACCACCAAGAATGTAAACTGAGGAGACCGAAAGATGACTGAGGCTTCTTTAAAAGTTAATAATAAAAGAGTTTATTAACTACAACAAGGCTATCAAAATAGGCACAGATCGTATTGGTTCTTCTGAGAGGCAACTGGCGTACGGTTACAACAATGATAGACTTAGAACAGCGTGATGGTTGCAAGATTTACTATATATGTGCTAGAGCGTAGAGGTTACTTAATTAAAAGGCTATTATGACTTCTTCAGATGGTACGTTCAGTTCCACAGACAGTACTGAGACTTGTCTCCCAACTCCCAACTAATAGTTCCACTAGATGGTTGTTGTTCTAAACTTCTGGAACATCTAAACACTTAGATCGTTCCCTGAGTCTGGTTACTCCTGGGTTACTCATAACCCACACAGTCTAAGAGTCCAACTACCTGTCACTCTATCTCCAGAGATGACCAGGTATCCCAACTGCCTATCACAAGAACAGTTCTAAATGGCACTCTTCCAACAAGCGTTCCCACTAGAATGACTACTGGCCCTAAGGGCGGTCAGAACTGAGTCGTGACTCCCACTAGTCCAGCCTATTCCTACGTGGTGAATTGCTTAGGACAGACTGTCAGTCTCTGTTGCCAAGGCTCTGGTGATACTCCCCCAGAAACCTTGCTCAAGACTGCCTCAGGCTTAGATGCTGAATCTACAGCCTGACTCTAAACAGCAGAGGCTGGAGATGTGCGTCTGCACAGCCTCACTCCAAACTCCAGACTGAAACTTTCTCTGACAGGACTTCTACTCTGCCAGCTCCAACTCCTCCCCTTCTACTCTAGCCAATCACAGCCTCTACAGTGTAGCTAGGCACAAGCCTGCAAGGCCACGCCCCCTGCTCTGGCTTCCTTCCCTTAATGGTTGCTGGCTGCAGCCACCTCTCCAAGATGGATGCCAGCACAACCAAAACAGGATTTCTAAACCCCTTCTAAGCAGGCCTCGGCCCTCCTTAAGGCAGGTGAGTCCTTACACCTCCCCAATTCAGGTTATTTGCTGAATGAAACAGGGTTCTCTACTCTGCTTTCTGAGGCAAAGGAATTAGTCTTTACCTCCCCAACTAATCCCTGCATTCTAATCCCCTCCAGTGCTAACCTACCCTGGAGCATAGAAATACAAATTTACATTTGCAAATCATAACTAATATGCAATATCTAACAGATATCATCAGCATTACACCTTGGTGGTGGCATGTGCCGAATCCAACCTCCTTTACCCATGGAACTGCGCCAGCATCATGTGATAGGAGCAGGCTGGTACGTTGGGTGATTGGAGCTAACTCAGCACTTGCTGCTGAATTTAGCCCCATGTGAAGTGGTCTTAACACACCAAAAACCATAAAAACTATATTTGTGGTTTCACTTACACGTGGAGAAAAATGGTCTCTAAAAGAATGTTCTAGGTCCCTTGCATAATTCTGTGGTATGCTTTCCCCATAAGTTACCGTAGAATCACACAGAAGGACCTCACAAGTTACTAGAGAGAATACCTTTCTAGAAATTTCTAGTTCCTCCAAGACAATTCTACAGTATGTTGCAATAAGAAGCCAGTTAATTTAATGGCATTTGGTCATATCTATGGTTTCAAGTGACTGCAGTGAGCCAGGGACATATCTCCTTCTCCTATTATTTCCAATCATCTTCTATTATTTCTTCTTCTCCTCCTTTCCATTTGTACTGTACACTTCTTTCCGGTTCAAGACCCAAAGTGGCTCACAGCCTTATAAACAATACAATTTTAAGCCTATAAAATATAAATATTAAAATACTGTAAAATTAACATATAAGTATTAAAAGAAGTCAGTTTAAATAACATTAAAACAAGTAAGCAATAATTGTGAAAAATGACTGAAATGCCATACAGAACAAGCATCTCCTGGCTTTCTTCTTCAACAGCTTGCCTGAATTTAAAAAGGTTTTAGTTAGCCATTGGAAGTGGCAATTTATACCCCCCAGGGAAGGAAACTATAGAATCCTCTTTCACATTTCCACCAATTGTACTTCTTAAGGTGATGGGATCTACAGTGACAATTTAATGCAGTTTCAAACCAGTATTGAAGAAAGTGGTTTCACTGTGCAGGTAATTACATATGAAATCCTGTTACCACTTTGGGATCTGGATGGTGATTTTACACAAATCTCAGAGCGCTGATGTACATTAAAGGAGTCTTACTTTTATGTGGGTGTGGCTGCTGCAGTTTGAAGCTAGCTAGGTATTTAATGAAGTTTGAAGCTAGCTTCAAATTGCGGTAAATGAATCTAGTTTCAAAGTTTGAAGTTTGAAGCTAGTTTCAAATATGCATTAAATAGTCAGTGTAGATGAGGGCTAAGTCTTACTATATACACATTCTTTTCAAGGCAGTCCCTCCCCTCTCCCTGAGAACTGGAAATCAGGACTGAGGTCTGAGTTGAGTCTCAGGACAGGTCCTCAAATATGCAAAGCCAAGTCACCACTCTTAGGATACAACACCTTGCATGCTTACTTAGGAGAAAGTTTCATAGGCTCTTTGGGACTTACTTCTAAGTAAACATGCCTAGATTACACAGCAGATTCAGATTCTCTGTAAACAGTTTCTACTATTGAGTCCAGAGGACTTGGTGCCATGCAAAGGCAATTAGGATCCGGATGCTAGTTGCTCCATCTTCCTTGGAGGAAAAATGGGGCAATAGGTTATGAAGTACTGAAGCAATAGAAGACTGAGAGGTATTTAGGAGCTGCCTATGAAGGAATGGAAGTGTTTCAGTAGAAAGTACAATATCCTAGGCCAAGGCGTAAATGGAACAATCTCCTCAAAGTGAGAAATCAGTTTAAGCCTTGTGTAGAATGGAGCTTTTGAGTTGTGGAACACTAATAAATCCACCAGAGCCCTTGGCAATTCATAAGTAACAGCTAACAAGTATGTGTAGGTGTATGTGTGGTACTATTGAGAAATGAGAACATTTCCACTCTGGTGCTTCTCAATTTTGAAGTGAGAAAGGATAGGGATGAATTTCCATCCTTGCTGTTGATGGAGGAAATAACTAACAGCACAAGTTTTGAAGAGAGCTGTAACAGCAGCTCCACCTTTTGCAATTTACAGCCTTTCAATAAAGACTTGATTTCTCCCCCCCTTCTTTTTAATGTTTATCTCATTAATTAATAGGTGAGAGTTTCCCAGTGCATATTAGCATGCATATTTTTTTAAAGGATCGAATGTTTTTAGAAAAATGCTGAAGAATGTAGCTTTGTAGGATTGTCTGGAGATGGGGCAGAGCTTGGAATCTATTTTGCACCACAACTCCCCAAATTACTTAATCAGCATGGGCATGCTTGCCAGAAAGTTCTGGGAGATAAAGCCAAAAAAGTAAAATCTTCAAGTTTGGGGATGGAAAATTGCTTATACAGTTGGCTCTTCATGTACATGGATATTGTATCCATGGATTCAACCATCTGTTGACAAAAAATGTTCCCTCCAAAAACTGCAAATAGTAAACCTTGATTTGGCCATTTTATATAAATAACACAATTTTAGCATACCATAGTATATAATGGGACTAAAGCATTCATGGATTTTGGTATCCAAGGAGAATCCTAGAATCAAACCCCAGTTGATAGCAAGGACCCACTCTATTATGATGTGCATATTTATTCCAATTAGGTAAGAGACAAGACTCAGTTAAAGTAAAGTAACGTAACTTCTGGATTCAGATCTTTGGGCTGTTTGAGACAAAATGGAAGTCATTGTTACCTAGGACCTCATCACATGTTGTTCTGTTTCAATGGCATTTGCCAATGAAATGGCAGGTGCGCAGAGTGCCTCGTCTACCACCATAATGTTTACCACGCACTTATCACCATTGAGCCAAAGCATTTCTAATTGATTTCAATGAGACAGACCTATTCTGAAGTCTCAGCAAGACTAATGACACTTGGTTTTTTTGTCTCACACACAAATAAATATTGTGTTTTTCCCTGTACACTATCTCAGATAACATTCCTCGAGAGCTAGGAAATGCTTTCTACTAGTGTCTAGCAAATCTGTTTAAAATCATTTTTAAGAGAATGAAAATAGAAAGTCTGGCCAAAAAATCCATCTGTTTCTTCAATAGAGCCTGATTTTCAAATGAACTCAGACCATTATTTGGTCTGGATTTCAGCAGAGCCCTTCAGTCCTTTTCCATTAAGTGCCCTTGACTATTTTTAAAATTTGGCAAAGAGGCAAAAAGACTACAGAAAGTTTCTGTAAAGCTTTTCTCCAATAAGGTGGCCAAAACACAGGAGGAAACTCTTCAGAAAAATCTACTCGGATTTTGGCTCTTTCCAGCATATGCCATGAGCCAAAAAGCAATTTGCTTCCAATGAACAGGACATTTCTGCTTAAACTTGTTACAAGTGCATCTATAATTACACAAAAGGTCTCCACTCAGGTGCTTGCATGGTGATAGCACTTTATTACACATCAAGTCCCATGCTGTTTTACAACATAGTTTCTATGGTTACTCGCTACCCCCTGTAACCCACAGAGTCCACAAAGATATGGGACTGTATTTCAGAGTAGCAAGAGCTGTCATGTGTGGAAACTGTTTTAGTCACTGACACAAGGTGAGGTGCTAACCCTTCTGTGTGGTCCTTCTTGTGAAACACCTGGCATCATGGTGCCAGCGAAAACATGGAAGGTCAGGCGAAGGAAGGTGAGAGGAAGTTGGATCTTTGGACACTGTCATGAAGCTTTCAACAAAGCAGCTTGTCGCCTTTGTCAATAAATCTCACATTTGCTGGTGTGTGATAAAACCTAATGGAAGTCAAGGATACAATGGCTGAGTTTGCTTCCCACCATTCCTTTTCTTTTCCTCCCTCTCTCTCTAATTTCCTTCCTTCCTTCCTTCCTTCCTTCCTTCCTTCCTTCCTTCCTTCCTTCCTTCCTTCTTTGGATATATTTTTTCCTTTAAAATAAATATTGGGAGGATAAATTTGAAAGCAATTGGCATTTTAGAATTATCACACTAGTTATGCTAGCTAACACCATTTTACCAAGAACAATAGAAGATTTAATTTGTTCAGCCTGAGGATGTGAATAGGATCTCTAGATCTCTAGAGAAGTGAAGGCTACCCTAGTTGGTGGATCACTATCTTTTATTTGTAACTCTCTCATGTTTTCCTATCACTTCTTCTACTCATTTTTTCCTTACCATGAAATACAATGGTATTTGGAATAAGATGTACTTCTGGAAGAGGGAGAGGAAATTGTAGGGTGAGAGGTCAATTGCCCCCATGGGCTGCACTTTGTGTTTGACTAGTGAAAGGAGGTGATTGAGGTTCTGGGGAGTGTATAAGCATGTGGAGATGTTTGTGAGTTTTGGAGGGGACTGGCATAGCTGGAGAGCAAAAATTACCTCAAAATCATACCCTCTTCCCCCAATTGGGAAGTTTTGGGGAGGGTTGTGTGCTTCCTATGGGCTGCACTTTCCCCACCCCTGACCTAGAGATATCCCAAACCTGCTTCTTGCCTTTAGGTGCAAAAGCTGAGATTCCTCTGTTTTTCTATGACCAAATTAATAGCTGTCACTTTCTTTCTATCTCTCTCTCCCCTCTTTGTGAAATCACCCTCCTAGTGAAGGGATATGTAGCCATGACCTGACCTACATTTTTAGTCAACTTTGATTTCCCAGGTGTTTGCATTTATTGTTGGTACCTAAACTTTCAAACAGGGTTCCATAGGTTATGGTATAATAATTATTCAACCTTACCCCAAAGGAATGAAATGGTACTTATTGTGAACCAAGTAAGAATCTTAGGAGTGAAATCTTCATTATTTCAACAAGAAAAGCATACTTTATTTTATTGGCATTCACCTCTTGGAGATGAGACTACTTACTCATTCCCACTTGACCCAAAATGAAGAGTTTTAATTCCAGCGAGTATTCAAAGCTTCCAGTAAAATTTTAATATAGGGTCCTCCACAGATGAAGATGGCATACAGGTTGAGTATCCTTCACACAAAATCCTTGGGATCAAAACTGTTTCACATTTAAGATTTTTCCCCAAAACTTTGAATACTTGTATATAACATTATATTGTAGATGGGTCCCAAGTTTAAATATAAAATTAATTTATGTTTCATAGACACTTTATCTATTTCAAAATACCTCATACACAATATTTTAATAATTTTGGATGTGAAACAAAATCCATTGTATATTGAACCATCATAAAGTAAAGATGCTGCTGTCTCAGTTATCTAGGTCAGTGTTTCCCAACCAGTGTGCTGCGGCACACTAGTGTGCCGTGAGTGATCATCAGGTGTGCCGTGGGAAATGGGAACCTCCAATCCCCTTTCTTCCCCCTCCTGCCAAACACTTTTTCTTCCCCACCCGGGCTCCCTTCTTCCCAGCCTCGCTCTGCTCGATTTGCCTCGCTTTGCTCTGGGGCGGGTCTGCGCAGTAGCGCCCACACGGGTCACACCTCCCTCCCTCCCCCTCCCCTCCTGAACACACTCACGCTGCCCCCTCAGATCAAAATGGCGGCAGAAGCGGCAGTGTAGAAGAAAAAGTAAGTGTTCGGCAGGAGGGGAAGAAGGCACGAAGGGGAGGATAAGGTCTCTGTCGAAAGGTGGCATGGGCAAACTTGGACCTTCCAGGTGTTTTGGACTCCAACTCCCACCATTCCTAACAGCCTCAGGCCCTTTCCCTTTTTCCCCTCAGCCACTTAAGAAAGGGTTCAGGCTGTTAGGAATGTTGGGAGTTGGAGTCCAAAGCACCCAGAGGGCTGAAGTTTTCCCATGCCTGTTTTAGGGACCTTAAAGTGGTGAGCCTCCTTCCAACATTGTGATTCTGGATAGAAAACAAACAACAACATAACATTGTTTGAGTCCACAGTGCTCTCTGGGTATTGGTGAACTACAACTTCCACACTCAAGGTCAATTCCTAAGCAAACCCTTTCAGTATTTTCTGTTGGTCATGGGGGTTCTGTGTGGGAAGTTTGTCCCAATTCTGTCGTTGGTGGAGTTTAAAATGCTCTTTGATTGTAGGTGAACTATAAATCCCAGTAACTACAATGCCCAAATGTCAAGGTCTATTTCCCCCAAACTCCATCTGTGTTCACATTTGGGCATATTGAGTATTCATGCCAAGTTTGGTCCTGACCCAACATTGTTTCAGCCCACAGTGCTCTCTGGATATAGGTGAACTACAACTCCAAAACTCAAGGTCAATGCCCACCAAACTCTTATAGTATTTTCTCTTGGTTATGGGAGTTCTGTGTGGGAAGTTTTTGTCTTTCTGCCATTCCTACCAAGATATCTATGTTGTGTTCATTGAAACAGGCCCAGGTTTCACACTGAGTGTATAAATACATTTAAAACACATTAACTGTATGTATTACTGTGTTAGAGTGACATTTTGTGTCATTTTGGTTGGTGGTGTCCCCCAGGATTTTGTAAATGTAAAAAGTGTGCCGCGGCTCAAAAAAGGTTGGGAAACACTGATCTTCAAACAATGTTGAATTCTGGAGGTTTTTTTTGTGTTTCAGAATTTTAGATAAGGGATGCTCCACTCAAATTGAAAACAACCACTATAGAAAGTGCTGAGATCTAGTCTTTAGAATATGCTTTGAGATCATGTTTTTTTGTTTAGAACATCCAGAGGTGATTGGGTTGTTTAATGCAGGTTTACACTGTGATCCTCCTTGTATGTAATCCTAAAGGCAAGTAAACAAACGTACCATTGGAAAGTAAAGAATCCAGAGTAAAAATCCTGAGCATTTTTACTGCTTTGGGTTCATGAGAGTTTTAGTCTCATATATATTCAGCTCCCGAAAGGGCAGGAAGCAAAAACCCAAGAGCACAGACAGTGATGAATTGGAGTATGCCTGGATAAGAACAGGGTGCTGAAGAGAATGATCTGTGTGGGGAAAGTCAAGCAGCTATCTGAGTATGCATAAAAGATGACAACACGTCCGTGTTTGTGTTGATGTGATAACACATGGAAAAATATATATCTACAGATGGTGTAAATCTGTAGGATGCAGAGAGGAATTATGTGACTTCACCCAGACGGTGACAGATTTTTTTAGTGAAAGATCACAGTAAAGATACAAGGCCTTTCATGATATCTAAACCAGAGTTGGCTCTGAATGGAGTGGACAGATTATTGATTAGTATGGTCAGTTCTGAATATATTTTGCCTCTATTTAAATATTTCCATAGGCCTTTACCTTGTTTCTAGGTATATAACATGAAACAGTAGCTTTGACACTGAAAGCTTTCTGTGGTGGTGAGATTATGTGCAAGAAGCTATACTAGTAGCAGAAGTGCTGCTGGCAAGGTCTCCCATATCAGACAGACTTTCCCCAAGGAACTAGACTAAATGTGCCAAACAGATACTGGTCAGCAGCAATAGTGAGGCATGTGTGTTTGATAATGGTGAAACATCTCTCAGGACAATGCCAGCAGCACCACAGCAACTGCTTGTTAGTACTATGCAGAAGGAAACATGGCAAACCTCTTCTGGAAAAGTGTTCATCATGAAAATCATATGATGAGACAATCCAAAATGAAACCAGAGCAAGTCCCAGAAGATGAAATTTCCAGGTTGGATGGTACTCAATGGGTTACTGGGGGAAAACAAGGATAATGATGAGCACTGCTGTAGCTAATGATGCAACTGGACTCAAGCCAAGAGGACATATAGCTGTTTGTCATGCTCACAGGCAAAAGAAAAGTCAAAAGCTGATTATAGGAACATAGAATATGAGAAGGTAGACATTGCATAAATCTTCCAATACTTGGGGTGAGCAAGCTAAAATGTGCACAAATAGGACATTTTGAGCCAGATAGTTGCACAGTATTTTAATTGGGAAATGCAAATGTAAGAAAAAAATGAGATGGCAAGAATAGTCAGGAGACAATGAAGTATGTAATAAAGGCATTGGGGTACTCAAGGATTTCCAGTTTCTTGGCTCAGTCAATAATTCAGATGGAGACTAAAACCAAGAAATTAGAAGAAGATTAGGGGCACATCTTTATCTTGACCCTTTATCTTGAAGATGGGGAGTGAATAAGCTCCATGGTGGCTGCATGACCCATGGAGCTGATTCAGATTAACACGGGCCAGGGCTGCTTAATGAACTCTTAAACCGTAATAGCAAAAGTTGCAAGTTGCTTCAATGTTTCCCCAAAATCCAGTTTAAACAGTGCCTTTGGGTTCATATATACAGTTGGGCTGGTTCCGAGACTGGACCATCCTCAACAGCCATCCCATATGCCCTGAGCTTGGGTGGCCTGGGGACATGGATGGCGCCTAACCCCCCCCCCCCCTTCTTCAATAGACACAATATTGAAGAAGGCCAGAGTACAAGAGTGAATGGAGAAGGGAGGGGAGAAATATGGGGGTGATTCCTCCTTTCCCCACTCCCCTCTTTCACATCACTCTAGCACCCTGGCCAACATTACTTTAGGCGATGAATGATGAGCATTCGTCAAGCTGTGTCCAGAGGCTACCACTAGGATGAGAACAGGAGGGGACTTGTAAGAACTCCCTCTCACCTCTGCAATGGCCCAGGACTGGCCTGGAATTTGACACTGTAGATTAGCCCTGAGATAAAGTGTCTGTTTAGAATCACCGCAGGACTTGGAAGGCTAGCTATGAAGGAACTAGACAAGATTTTTAAGAGTCAAGATATGTAAGTGAATACAAAAGTTTTCTATGGCTGGTTTTGAAAACTAGGCAGTTAAAATGATAGGAAAAGAATTCATTTGAGATATGGTGCTGCTGAAGGAGAGTGCTGCAGATATCCTGGGCTTCTGAAATGACAAATAAATGGGCCCAGAGCCAATCAGTCCTACGCTGCCCCTGGAAACACTGATGGTGCCATACTTTGTCCATATCATGAGAAGACATGACTGACTAGAATGGATAATGCTTGGTAATTTTGAAGGCAGTTCAAAAGACAAAGTTGTAGATGGAGAGACTCGGTTAAGACCTTTTTCTACTTTTTAAATAAAATAATATATATATATTACATATTTCCAAATATACTTTCCACTTCTACTTTAGGGCATATAGCTTTTAATGAGTGAGATTCTTAAACTAGAGAGGGAAGACAAATAAATCAGCAAGCCAAGCTTCAATTTCATATCATTACAATTCCATGAGATTTGCATCACCAAAATACCTGTCACTAGTGTTTCAACAGAATTTTTAAAAATCCTTCTATTAGATATAATTAGAAACACATTTTTCATAAGCCCAGCTAATATGTCCTGTTTTGGTATACCTACAAGGCTTAAACTCTCTGCTAATTATTTTTTTGAACCTTCTAATGTGCATGCGCTCCGCTCATAGCTGTCATTATTACCCAATTACAATGATGCAAATGACACAGTTTTGCATCCACTCACTAAAAGCACACACATTTCTTTTAGTTGCTGCTAACTGTTCATAGATTTTGTCAAATTTTCTGGTATTTTAATTAAAATATTGTGGGCATGATCTGACATGGGAGATGGATGCCTCCATGTATTACTGTATTGGGTGTTACCCTAAAGATGTGACTGTCCCATGATCATAATATTAAAAATAAATACTGCCCTAGCATTTGATTGGTTGGCTCTAAAATGGTGAGGCTTAGAGTGCATGTGGCAAAACTCATCTGCCGCTTTTAACGTAAGCTTGTTTCTGGGAATAAATTGAATGAGGGACTGCCGTTTCTCAGTGCACACATGGCTGCTGCTGTTTCCAACTAAAGTTCACATACAAGGACCATGAGTGCTCATTATCAATTACTGAGATTGTTCTCATTGTGAAAAATTCTCAGGCTGCGGGAGATCTAACATTCTTTGCACTTTGTTCTGCAGATCTATTGTGATGTGCCCTTTTCAAGCCGCAGCCAACTGCATCGAAATCTTGACTGGCACATCTTATCTGATAGGGCTTGCTTTTCCACTAGCTGCTTTTTAGAGTGATAAATGTCAGAATTTTTGGAGTTTCTTGTATCGGAGTGTTCCATCTGAGGCTTTGAGGCAGGCAATTATCCCTGGATCCACAGGACTTTGTGATGCATTGTGAGCTCGGGCTTGTTTTACAGAAGCTTCAAGCACTCACAATATCAAGGACAGAGAGGGAGCTGGGGAGGGAAGGGAATTGAATAATAGTCTACAACAACAACTAATAATTCCCTGTTACAATGCTTAATGCAGGTTCCTAAGACCAGGTGTGATGGCAAACCTGTGAAGAGGGCCATTATCACAGGCTGAATAGGAGATAAATACATTTAATGTCTCTTTTCCTTTGTATCACAGCCCAAACAACATTGCGCTCATGTGCCAGATTGTTTCTTGTGCAAGTTTCATGAAATGTGGATGCCCATATGCATCCGGGTGGGTTCAGTGGCGGCTGGGAGCTGTCAAGTCTGTGGGTATGAGGAATCTGATGTGGACTTCACTTTGAACTTTAAAGGTGCTTTCCATGGTGCTGAACCTGTTTTGAAGATCCTGCCTAGCAGCTGTAAAACTAAGGGTACATCTACACTACACTATATAATTAATGCAGTCCAACACCACTTTAACTGACATGCCTTAAAGCTATGGAATCCTGGATTTGTAGTTTAGGGAGGCACAAAGGCAGAGAAGGCAGATGACAACTCCCATGAATCCATAGTACTGAGACATGGCAGTTAAAATGGATGCAAACTGCATTGATCATGTACTATATGTGACCCTTAGTGGGAGGGAGAGAAGTGAGTAATGCCTTGCTCTTGCTAGTAAACCCCCCTCCTCCAGATTTCCTAAATGACTAAGTATATAAATTCCAGGAATTCTCTGCTTAAAATGATAATTTTGTGTGTTTGCCCTCATGAATAACTTTTGCTCTCAACCTTGTGGGAGCCTTGTGAGGAGTGGTTTAAGGAGTGGATTGTTTGAAGAAGAGAAGGTTGAGGTGGGACCTGACAGACTTGTTTAAATATTTGAAAGGGTGTCACATGGAATGGATGAAGAGGGTCAATGTTTTTATGGATTGAATATTGTTTTAACTTGGAATGACTGTGTATGATGCTGTTGAAACTGTATTTTAATGTATCTTAATGTATTTTAATTGTTGTGGGGTTTTGGGGTTTTATGCTGTTGTGATGTGGGCATTGAATTGTGCCGTACTGTAAGCCGCTCTGAGTCCCCCCTCGGGGGTTGAGAAGAGTGGGGTAAAATCCTGAAATAATAATAATAATAATTGAGAAGGAGGCAAGCTTGTTCTTTGCTACTCTAGAACAGTGTTTCCCAACCTTTTTTGAGCCGCGGCACACTTTTAACATTAAAAAAATCCGGGGGCACACCACCAACCAAAATGACACTCTAACACAGTAAAGAACGGTTGGGGGTTGGTGGCCTGCTGGGAGCAGCTGCTGGGAGTGCCGAAGCCGGGGAGGGGGCGGAGCCAGGCTGCACCATGCCCCACCCCCTACCCCCGGCTTCACCTCTCCCAGCAGCTGCTCCAGCCTTGAGGGGGGAGTGCCAAGCCAGCGGTGCCAGAGCCAGCACAATGCTGGCTTGGCACTGTCCCCTCAAGGCTGGAGCAGCTGCTGGGAGTGCCAAAGCCGGGAGGGGCAGAGCCAGGCCGCGCCATGCCCCTCCTCCTCCCCCCAGCTTCAGCTCACCTACAGGCCGCGCCATGCCCCGCCCCTCCCCCCAGCTTCAGCTCTCCTACAGAGGAGGAGCATGAGCGGTGAACGGGCTTCAGTGGGTGGGGCTCCTCCTCCACGCAGCTTCAGCGAGCGAGGAGCAAGAGTTATGGTGGGAGTCATGGCGGATTGGAGGCTGGCTGGGGAAACAGTCGAAGGAGGCGGCGCCCTGGTCCCTTCTTCTTTTTCTTCGCCACTGCCCGGCCCTTCCTCCTCCTCCCCCAAGCTGCAGGAGTTCGGCAGGAGGGGGGGAGGAAGGGGGGCAGAGAGCTTTTCTCGCGGCACAGCAGGAGGTCCGTCATGGCACACTAGTGTGCCACGGCACACTGGTTGAGAAAGACTGCTCTAGAACATAGAACAATGGATTCAAGTTACAGAAAAAAGAAATTATACCTAAACATTAGGAAAAAAACTTCTTGATGTTAAGAGCTGTTTGGCAATGTTATTTGCTGCTTTGAAGTCATAGAATCACAGAGTTGGAAGAGACCTCAAGGCTCATCCAGTGTGGTGGTGTATCCTTCCATGGAGACTTTTAAACATAGGCTGGATGGCTGTCTGTCAGGAGTGCTTTGATGGTGTGCTTCTGCATAGCAGGGTTGCTAGATGGCCCTTGTGGGCTTTTCCAACTCCATGATTCTTTGATTCCCTTCTTTGTGCTCAGCATATGCAGCTCCTACACTAATCATCAGAAAGAATAGTTTCTAGAACTTAAGGTGCTTGCCTGTCTGTTACGATATACAGAATTATATGCTTTGGATGCTAGAAGTGGTTTTTAATGTGCACATACCTTGCCTCCATCACATTTTTATCAGATGCCTTTGATGTAGTCACTGTTTATTTGAGTCTTGTTTGCCCACAGCTTTTTCCAATTTTTCCCTCCACCAAGGAGGGCAAGGTGAAATAGCTGCAAGAATGCCTGTGACTGTTGAGGTTACAAGCCGTCTTTCCAGAAATATCTAAAGTCAAAGTGGCATTTGGCTGTTTGTGGGAGATTACAAATCTACTCAGAAATTAGAAATGTTTTAAGAGCTAGCATCCCAATTCTTACATTCACCCTTTCTTGGTTCTGCAGCACAATAAAACAAGTTGAATTTTCTTGTTCTTTGTGCTTGTCAGACCCCAGCCTGGTCCCATAGCCAAGCCAGACCAAAGCCATGTTAACTCCAAGCTCTCAGCTAGGCCTGAGAGCTCATCTCTGCAGAAGCCTTTGTGTCAACCAGTGGTCAAGGGCAAGCGCAGCCTTCCCTCTTCCCAGGCCGATAAGGGGAGCTGGTACAGCCAGAGCCCAGGTGCAGCCGCTAATGCGCGGACATATTTTCCTTCTTCAGAAGACAAGGGAGGGCCAGGCCCACAGACTATCCATGGGAAGAAGTTACGACACATTTTTTAAGGGACAAATGGTTAAATGCCAAAGAGGAAGAGGGAGGCTGGGGGATCCCAAGTTTAGAAGTTTACCATGATGCATTTCAAATACAAAGATTGTTGGAAATACAATACACGGGAAAAAATGGGTATATATGTAAAAGATAATAAATAATATTAAAGGAAAAGAAATAATATTTACGGATTGGAAGAGGAGAGAGGAAACAGAATTTAAGGAACCCTTTAAAGGAACAGTAAAAGTGTGTAAAAAAAAAGAAGAAGTTAAACCCAGGCAACGAAAGCAAGGGTGGCAACTATATGGCAAATGAATTATAACAATGATGTAAGCATAGGTAGAACACTGAGATTAATCGAAAGTAGAGGGAAAAGGTTAGTGGAGGATCTGTACACAGAGGATGGAAACCCTGTAGAACAAAAAGAAATTCAGAACTGGATTGGGTCAGGGAACTGGATCCAAAGCTGGGCCATAAGACAGGAAATTTTCAGACGAAGGGAAAAATAAGAGAACGGGATAGTCCATTAGAGAAGGTGATTAGGAAATGTTTGAGAGGGGAGAAGAAAGTGGCAGGAGATCTGTACGAACAAATCATAACAGTAAAAGAAGAAATAATAGAGGAAATTTTCCAGACATGGAGATTGGACATGGAAATTGAGAGGAAGACATCCAGAGGGAAATAAGTAATATAGCAAGAGAAAAGTATAATGCATTAAGGGAAACCAGAAGGAAAATGTTACAAAAATGGTACAGAACTCCTGCACAACTTTCACGCTTTGTACCAGGGATGAAAGATAAGTGTTGGCACGGCTGTGAACAAAGAGGGGTGTTCAATCATATGATATGGGAATGTGATAGAGTGGAAGATTACTGGAAAATGATTGAAGGAGAAATCAATGGAATGTTAGATCTACATATTGTAATAGTTAATAGAAATGTATTACATGCACGGATAATAGGAGTGAAGAATATGCAAAAAGAAAAATTGATTGATAAATTAATAGCGTGTGCACAGATAGTTTTAGTGAGGGGTTGGAAGGATAAAACAAAATGGACATTGATCAACTGGTATAACTATATAATTAATATGTTAAATGTGGAAATAACAAATTGTAAATGGAATAATATAGATAAAACTGAAAAGATAATAATAACAAAGAGGATGTGGGAACCAGTTAGAAATTATTTAAAAAATGTGTTAAGAGGTGGAGTAGAAAAATTAAGACTGAGACTGATATTTCAAATGTAACCTCTGTAGTTTGATGTATAAACTGTATGTACAAGGAGGGGAGGGTGGGAGAGGGGAAAAACCAATAAAAAAATATCTATTAAAAAAACGACGCATTTTTTAATGTTACTGAGGGATCCTTCAGGTCTAAGGTGCAACAGCTTGGCGTGAGATCCTTCCCTCGTAAACCTCCCCAGTGGATGCCGATCCAGCCAGCAGCGGCCACCGCAGAAGAAGGGGCACCCAACGTCGAGATGGCTTGGACCCCTACAGCCGCGGATTATCACAAACTACAGAATGACTTTATGGGGGTGCAACAACAGTTTTCAAACGCAGTGCTTGCGATGCAACAGAACCCCCCACAGCTGCTGCCTCCGCTGCCGCCCCTTCGCCAAGTACCTGTGGCTCCACCGCCCCGTTTTGACGGAGATCCTGTAGTGGCCCGCACCTTAAAAATATTAAAAATATTAAAGAGACCAGGGAAGCATATTGTTCTGAATCCGGGATAGGTCTTGGTGGAGTCAGGTTTAGTTAGACGAAAAGGAAGGTGTAGTGAAGAAACAGAAACAAACAGACTTGGAATGAAGCATTATTTTGAACTGCTCTCTAGGGAAAGAATGTTATATGGTATGATTCTGATTTTCAAGCCAGAGGCAAAAAACAGTTATTGCAGCCATTCTACTGCAGAGAAATAGAAAACTTCTCTTTTATGCCTTTGCAATCGTGACTTGGCCCATGAAAGGGGAAAGCAGCAGCTGGAAAACAAATTGGCCGCACTATTATACTTGCAGTGTTAAGGGCTGAATTAAACATTTTACTAAGTACATGGAAGCATGAAGTCACAGTCAAATTGGGGGCCTTGCTCTCATATAATGATACAAGAGCTGCTCAGTATGAAACATGTGTCTTACTTGCTTCTTTTAAATCCCTCACAGTTCAGTGCATAGTGGCTATTCCCCTATCATCATTTGTCAGCTGCAGAAAAATTCTGAAAGGCTGGCAATCTGCCCAGTGGCACACAACAGGCTCTGCAGTGGATGGTCAAAGGGTGGCATGAGGTCCAGGCAGGGATATCTTTATTTAAGTTGTGCCCTACTTGGTAGGTGGTGGTTCCTGGGTCCATTCTGGATTAGAGTCCAAAAGGTTTTTAAAAAAACTTCCGAAGTTGCTGAACCTCCTGCAGAATGAACTTCAGAACAGATTGACTGCCACATTATTAAAGAAGCCATCAGATAATACACCATCCATCAAATTTAACCACAACTTTCATGATCCCTGACCACTGGTCAAATTGCCTGGGGATGATAGTACAATTTGAGCATCCTTTCTCTTGAAATGCAAAATACTCTACGATCTAATTATGAACTAATGATGAACATTTAATTTCCAAAATGTATATGATCTTATTGAAATGGTAAATGACAGCAAGCAAGTTAAAGAACGCATGACAAAGTGGGCACAAGTGTTGGGCATAATATAATGTTGGACCAATAGAACAAAGGGTTAAAATTTGTGTTATGTTATAATTTGAAAGAATTTTTTAAAAATGATGTATCAATGGTATATAACTCCTAAAAAGCTTTCTAATTTTACAATTACTTTGGATTTGGTGACTTTTGGAAACAAATTCCACAAATAGGAATATTTGAATTTCAAAAATCAAGAAAGAGAAAAATCTCAAAACCCAAACACTTCTGTTCTCAAGTATTTTGTATAAGGGATACTCAACCTATAGTAGTTGATTTGCTCCTGGTAGGCCTAAGAAACTGCTGGCATCTGTAAACTCTACAGCACACAGGTGGATTAAACTGGATGACAGTGATGGGACAAATCTCACTCTGTAGGCTGCTTGGGATTTTGTTGAATCTCAGTGACTGATGTCAGTGTGACAACTTAGCATCTAAGGTGATGATAAAAGAAACCCCAAACAAATGTGGAAGAAACATTATATCTAGTCAAATGTTAGTCATAGATCCCTCAACAGGCTTACAGAGAATATGAAACACATGACGACGATGTGATGGAAAGTAATTTCAACATGATGCAGAGACTGTAATTGTATGTTTTAATTGCTAGTTGTTGTGTTATATGGTTATTGTTTGGTTTGTTTTGCTCGTGTTTTCATTGTAAACCGCCCCGAGTGGCCTTTGGGCTGAGAGGGGCGGTATAGAAATGTGATAAATAAATAAATAAAATAAACATAACATTATTTGTGTGTTTGGAAGAACATTTATTTATTTATTTATATTTGTATTTCTGCGTTGCCACTCCCAAGCAGCTCGGGGCGACTCACAGCAGCAAAATCACACAGTAAAATCACATAATAAAAGCACGATAAAACATGGTAACATATTTAAACACAGTAAAAACAGAGATAAAACAGTTGAGCTTCTCAGCAGAGCCAAGCACAACATTAGTATGTAGGACCAGGGGAGCAGCAGTTTTATTCCCCGAAGGCCTGGCGGAACAAGATCATTTTGCACGCCTTCCGGAATGCCATCAAGTCAGGGAGAGCCCTGACTTCGGGGGGTAGTGCATTCCACAGCGTGGGGGCAATTACCAAGAAGGCCCTCCATCTGGTGGTGGTAAGGTGGTACCTTTTAAAGCTGGGAACCTCCAAGAGCAGGGCGGATTCCGAGCGCAGCGGTCTACTGGGACAGTATGGGATGAGGCGGTCCCGAAGGTACACTGGCCCCAGACCGTTTAAGGCCTTAAAGGTCAAGACCAGCACCTTGAAAGTGATCCGGCATTCCACTGGTAGCCAGTGCAGCTCGCGGAGAATAGGTGTTATGTGGCTAATCCACAGAGCACTGGCCAGCAACTGGGCTGCTGCGTTTTGGACCAGTTTCAGTTTCCAGATCACCAACAAAGGAAGACCAATGTACAGAGCATTACAGTAGTCTAGTCTTGAGATGACCGTGGCTTGGGCCACTGTGGCTAGGTCACGGCGGGAAAGGTAGGGCGTGTCGTGCCCAAGACACTTGGAACCTCCCTTAGTAAACCACAGAGACCAACTGAGGTGCAACGGTTTATTTAGAATAACTGGTTAAAGGAAAGAGGCTAGAAGTCAGTCTAAATTGCCTTAAAGTAGCACCAGCAAAATAGCAGCAGTGTTCAATGAAAGCAGCAATTGATTATAGTCCTCTAGTAATCAGGATCCAAAGCAAAACAAAGTCTTTATGCCCAAGCAGGCCAAATCCAAAGAGAGCAACAAGCAGGCTTGACAGGCAAAGTTCTTAGCAAGGAGGCCCAGCGGCCTATTCAGGAATCCATGGTCTTGAAGATGCAAAGTTGGCTCGAGATGGGGATGAATGCTAAGGCCCAGGGTTTTATAGTTCCTTAAGGCTTTGAAGCTCTCGACGTACTTGCGCCGAGTGTCAGTTTTCACTAGATGGATTCCAGCTGCTGTTTGGATCTTCTCCGCAGCAAGGTATGTAAACCCAATTAACTCTGGACATCTGGGCAAACAGGAGTCGCCCCATCTCCGAGCTCTCAGCGCCTCCGCTTATCGACACCGGCTTGAACAACAGTAGTGGCCTTGAATGTTTGAACCTGCCTGCTTTGCAGTTGGTTTGCAGAAGAAAGGCAGATAGGCCTGCATGGCAACTTGATGCCATCATGGCTGTAGTTTGGTTCTATGGAGACAAGGGCCTGGGGCCTGACAGGGAGCCAGCTTCCTCGCCTGTTGGAGATGGAAAAAAGCTACTCTGCTGACGGTGGAGACATGTGACTCCATCGTCAGCTGAGCGTCCAAGGTCACACCCAGACTTTTAACTGTAGACGACGGACATAGTGCCACGCTGTCCAGGGGAGGAAGTTGGATCTCCACCGCCCTGGGCAACCCAACCACAGGATTTCCATCTTAGCTGGATGCACCTTCAACCTACTGACTCGCAGCCATCCAGTAACAGCTTCAAGGCACTGATGGAAATTATCGGGTATGGATCCGGGCCAGCCCTCCATCCGCAGAACGAGCTGGGTGTCATCCGAATATTGGTAGCACTCCAGCCCTGAGCTACGAACCAGCCGAGCAAGTGATCGGACATAGATGTTAAATAACAAAGGGGAGAGGATTGCCCCCTGAGTAACCCCACAAAGAAGTGGGGAGCCCCCGGAGACATCCTCGCCCCTCTTCACTCGCTGCAATCAGTTCCAGAGGAAGGAGGACAGCCAATTCAAGACTGTCCTCCCTACTCCGGCTCTTGCAAGGTGGTGGGTCAAAAGATCGTAATCGACTGTATCAAACACTGCTGTGAGGTCCAATAACACAAACAGCGCCGATCCACCCTGGTCGAGCTGGCATCGTAGCTTGTCTGTGATGGAGACCAGGACCGTCTCTGTCCAATGCCCTGAACGGAAGCCCTACTGGAAGGGGTCAAGCCAAGTTGCGCCATCTAGGAAAGACTGGAACTGCTCCATTGCTGCCCTCTCAATCACCTTGCCCAGGAACGAAAGATTCGAAACTGGGCGGTAATTGGAAGGGACTGTAGGATCTAATCCTGGCTTTTTCAGCAATGGAGTGACCACCGCCTCTTTCAAACCCTCTGGAAACACTCCTTGATCAAGGGAGGTGTTAATTAGTCTCAACAGAGAGTCTCGTAACCCCTCCAGGCAAGCTTTCACAAGCCAGGAGGGGCACGGATCAAGGGAGCATATGGTCGGTCTAGTTGCAGTCACTGCCCTATCGACAGCTTCTGTGTCCAGTGGCCTAAACCGGTCGACGGTGGGCCCAGCAAGAGGCCACGGAGTCTCAAGCTCGCTAACTGTATCAAGAGTGGCTGGAAGGTCCTTGCGGAGGGCCGAAATCTTGTCCACAAAAAAGCTCTGGAAAACCTCGGCAGAAAGGGCCTGATCATCGTTGTTTGGGATGGTAGGGACCATCGTTAAAGACCTAATTACTTTGAACAATTGTGCCGGGCGTGAGCTGGCGAACACTATCAAGGATGCATAGTATGAATTTTTCGCTTCCTTGATAGCACGCTCATAAGCATCCATGAACTGCTTATAAGCTGATTTCATGTCTTCGTCACGGAGTTTCCTCCACATGCTCTCTAGCCGTCTCTTCACCCGCTTCATCGATCAGAGCTCCTCAGTGAACCAAGGAGATCGATTACGGCGAGGTCGGAGAGGGCGTCTAGGGGCAATCTCTTTGAGAGTGTTGGATAGTGTGACATTCCAGTTGTTGACTTGCTCATCGACATGCTGAAAATATGTGCAGATATGTGATATCAACATGACCTGTGTAAACATCTGCAGAAAATTAGGTTCTAGTAATACTTCTCAGTAAATATGCCTTGCATAGTTAGATGGTTATGATAAAAATTAATGGAATATACAATAGTGAGAATGTGCCCTGTGACGACTTGGCTAAAGAACTTTGGAGGATTTTAAAACATTTGGACGCTTTGATTGCTGCAAGCAACCTAAAGTTCTCTTTAGGATTTTAGGTTGAAATAATATTTCTAGCTAGGCTCCTATTAAACCAACAACTGAGAGGAGTCTGAGGTAAAAATTCTTCCCCCTTTGACTGGAACGGTGGGAAGGCGGGAACTGGCACACTAAAATGTAAAGATACACGATTGAGGCTTTTCTTAACAGTTAACAAAGATATTGTTTATTAACTTTAAAGGCTTTAAAATGGCACAGAGCGTAATGGTTTATAGGTGAGGCACAATAGCGTAATGGTTACTTGACAGAAAATGTGCTAGAGCGTGTTGGTTTCTACAGATGGCTTTCTTTGATCTTAATTACAATTCAAGACAGTTCTAAAACTTGTCTCTAAAAAACTCTCTCACCCTAATACCTCAGATTGGTAGTGAGTAGATGTCTACAACCTGGAACTTCTAGTCACTGAAAGTTCCCTAGGCTTGTCTGAATCAGCTAACAAACCCCTACTCCAGGGGTGCCCACACTTTTTCAGCATGCGAGCTACTTCAACTAAAACCAAGTCAGAAAGATCTACCCAGAGAGAACAGGGCGGAGCTGGGGAAGGGGGCGGGGCTTGGCGGGGCTTGGCTCCGCCCCCTCCTCCCTCTGGCTTCAGCATTTCCACTGCTTCTCCTGGGTAGAAGAGTGGTGTAGATGCCACCAGTGGTGGCATAGATAGCCCCCTTCTACTCTTGAGAAGCTGTGGAAATGCTGAAGCTGGCGGAGGGGGCGGAGCTTGGTGGGGCTTAGCTCCGCCCCCTCCTCCTCTGGCTTGAGCATTTCCACAGCTTCTCCAGGGTACAGAAAGGTTATGCCAAGCCAGTGGTGGCTATCTATGCCACCACTGGCTTGGCATTACCCTCTTCTACCCAGGAGAAGCAGTGGAAATGCTGAAGCTGGCGGAGGGGTGGGGCTTGGCTCCGCCCCCTCCAGCTTTAGCATTTCCACTGCTTCTCCTGGGTAGAAGGGCAATGCCAAGCCAGTGGTGGCATAGATAGCCACCACTGGCTTGGCATTATCCTCTTCTACCCAGGAGAAGCAGTGGAAATGCTGAAGCCGGTGGAGGGGCGGGGCTTGGCGCGCATGGCTCCGCCTCAGAAGCGTCCCATCCAGCTGGGATCAACCTCCCTGGGTCCCAAGATCGACCAGTCAATTGCAATCGACTTTCTGAGCACCCCTGCCCTACTCTTAAGAGTTTCCTGTTAGCTCTCAGTCTCAGAGCCCACCTCTATCTCTAAACCCAGAGATTACAAGGCGTCCTGACTGACTATCACAAGTCAGCCCTACCGGCTCTAAAACTCTTAGCTTCACCCTGAATTCCCTTCTGCCACTAAGCGCTGTCAGCTACCCTGACCCTTTAGCTCAGAATATTCACTGGATGCTTCTGCTACAGAGCACAGATTGCTTCAGACTCTCTGCTTAGGCTTTGATGTTACTCCCTCAAAGCCTACCCAAAACTAAAAACTTCTGACAGGATTTCTCCCTCCTAGCCAGCTCAGCTCCTCCCCCTCAGCTCTCAGCCAATCTCCAGGGACCTAGTGTATCCAGACAGAGATACACCACTATACAGAGATAAACCACTCCTCTTTCTCTGACAATAATGGCTGCCCTGTGGAAACTCCCTCCTAAGATGGATGCCAAGCTATCTACCCAGGGAGGCCCAACTGCTACACAGGCTTCGGCCTGCTCTGAATGGGTGAGTCCTTACATGCCCTCTCTTGGATCAATATAAAAAGATCTTCTGTCTATATTCCATGGTTTCATCTTGCTTCACTACTGCTTCTCACTTATTTTCTGAGATACCTTTGTCTATTTTCACTTCCTTTTCCTTTAGTATGCTTTAACTGGAGACAACGTGGAATTTTTCGGCCAATGCACTGTCTGACTCTGACAGAAATTATCCACAGGGGTTTGCAAATCATGGGTCTGCCACTGGTGGATGCAACACAACTTTCTTCTTTTCTGTTTTTGCTTTCAGTCCTCTGAACAACTGAAAACTGGCTCTGGAGGTTTTCTACCCTTGTAAATTTTGGAGGGCTTCTGATTTTTTAAATCATAAATCTGTCCAATAGATAAAACATTCCATGGTACACATGCCTTACTTCAACGAGAAGAATCCGAAATCCCTCCTGTGCTGCTAATAGCTCCTGTTTGTAACTCTCATCATATACAAAAATGGAATAATAGAAACCAAGTGCCCCAAAGGACACCCAGTTTAGCTCTCTGCAATGCAGGAATACACCAAAGCACTGCTGATAGATGGCCTTCTAGTTTTGTTTAAAAACTTCCTTAGAAGGAGACTCTACTACCCTCCAAGGCAGCATATTGCATAGTCAAACAGCTCTTACTATCAGGACATTTTTCTTCATGTTAGATAGCATCTCTAGTTTTCCTCAAAATAGTCCTCAAAATCCTAGTCTAACCCGACTGAAGCATTTCACATACTGATCATCATTTCACGTAGTGACAGTCAGTGTGTGAAGAACTTTCTCCCTTACTCTGCCTTCATCTCTTTTGATCCATTTGGCAGAAGTTTCAGTAGTGACTCTAATGTTTAGGTATATAGGTGTGTCGGGGAAAATTCAATGCAAATTTCCACCAAATCCATTGAGATCCAGGTGACAGATCCAGCAGGGTCATATTCATACTTGAGTTGGTATAGCCTCCCCGCAGGTGTTTAGTGAATGTGTAAGAGAAATTGTTCAAGAGCTCAGGAACGGTAGTCTTAGGGTGGAGTATCAGTCTTGATCCTTGATCACCCTGAAATAGAAAACAGATTTAGGGTCTACCCTAATGTTGAACCAGAGCTTGGAAAAGTTCTGGCCATACTGACTCTGTGGAGGATTCTGGGAGATACAGCAGCTCTGCCAGGTTAAAGCAACCTGTTTACCCAATGCCTTGCTTTTTGATTGTGGTTACACTTATTTCCTTTCCCTTCCAGTTCCTGTTACCTTTGGCAGTGTAGTTATGCTAGCAGAGTCTAGTGACCTCATCAGATGGATAAAATTGTCTGCCCTATGCCAATTTCATAAGGGTTAATTTCATCCCATGGGATGAGTTGAGGGGGAAGGAGGGCAATGCGAGGTGTGGGGTGACAGGTTCCTTGCACCTCATGCCGGGCCCCTCTCAATTCACCAGAATGCCTGGTGAATGGAGGGCTTAATGTGATAAGGTCCTAGAC
>JARBWK010000001.1:35908377-35925317 GCA_030556195.1 Anolis apletophallus | reverse complement strand
TAGAGCTCAGAAAAAGTTTTTGGATTGCGTTACATGAATCTGCCAGTTAGCACAGATTTTGGCATTTTGGGAGTTGCAGAAATTTGGAAATCTTTCCAAAGCTCTCATTCCATGCTTTAGGTGATCTCAAGTGAGAAATTGGTATTTTTAATAAGGTCTTCCATCATCAAACCTTCTCATCAACAAAATGCCAAGATAACCTGGGAAACCTAGGTGTAATGATGTGTCTTTAGCCTGAAGAATATGGCTGCTGAATTTCTTGCATGCCGGTGGCATCTGCACTAAAAATTCAGGTTATATCGACTCTAGTTTCAGGCAGGTTCTGTCATTTTACAGTATGTGATAGACCAGACTTGCACAATTATACAACCCATGGCCAGATGCAGCCCACAAAGGGAACAGTTAGAAACGAAGAAAGGGTGGAACTTCCCCTTTGCTGGTTGACCTTTTTGTTGCCTGTCTTCTTGATCAGGCAGGGGAAAGAGGGATTAGGATTGGCCTGCAGAAGGTTGTTTTTTTAAAGGCCCTTTTCATGGTTAGTTGTGCAGGCCTGCCACAGACCCATTCAACAAATAGATCAAGTGAGCGGTAGACATAGCAGAGTGGTGATAAGGACAAGGCTCATCAATGAAACAATTGATTTGCCACTGCAAGTCACTGAAATACATGACTCAGGACCCACTTCTTATCTTTCCCTTGACTCCCTCTAATTCCACATGACCTCTCAGTTTACTTATTAAGCCAATCTTCTGCAAACTTGCTCAGTTCAATAGAACTAAATTAGTTGGCATTGGATTTCTGATCAAGGGCACCACATGACTCCATTTCAAATTATCTGGGTCCTTCAGAACAATACAGACAACGTAACACCAGTCTGAAAGGAGCTGCACTGACTACCAATTCATTTCAGGTCAAAATTCAAGATGCTGGTGCAAGGTCAAAGCCTTCAATCTCCTGGGTCTTCCATACGCAGTAGCATATTTCCTTATGTATACCAGCTGAAATCTTCTGGAGGGGCCCTTCTTCATGTCTCTAGTGGGAAATAATATGTCATAGAGGGATGCAAAAAGGGGACATTATGAATTGCCCTCTTTTCTGGGCTTGATTGACATCAACATTGATTTCTTTCCGCAATCAAGCTAAAACGTTGCATTTGAAAGCTTTTGAGGCCTAACTTTTGAGGCAATTTAGAACGGCAGTGGATAGTGAGATCCAAGACACTGTGGGTTTTGCCTGGTGAGAAAATAAGCCACTATTTCAGAAATAATCTCACCAAGTTGAAGCAGAATCCACCGAGATATTTACTGCTGAAAGTGGTGCCAGCTTGTGATAATTTTCCTCAAAATAAATTGAGATACATAACACAGTAAAACACGTTTTTATACACTTTCCCAGGTTCAAAATTCCCACCACCCTCAGCTGGACCTGGCTTGGCTATAGTTGGTCAAGCCCGGATGAATCAGTGACCAGCCAATGGGACGAGGAGCGCCGCCTGCCTTCGATGCAAAATTTCCTCTGTCCAATGGTTGCTGAAGGGCTGGCAGGTCTTAGAACAATGGATGAAATGATGACTGATGGTGGGATTAAATATCCTGATATGTGGACACAATGACTTTGATGGGTCTCACAATACTTTTATTGTCGCTTTTTATTCCAGTTCCTGATTAAGCCCAATGGGCGACCACCAGACTTCTTGTAAGCTCCAACAGAAAATATTGTTCGTAGAAATGTCCAATGGCTGGGAATAACACAGGGGAGAATATCCTTTCCAAAGACCATGACATGATTGTCCCTTAACTGAAACCTCATGCTGGAGTGGCAAATGTCATGTATTGTCAAGCAGTGGCAAGGGGAAGGGTGGACCATCCAGTTCCTGTTATCCCCTGGGCCATTTGTTTGTATAGGTTCCATTTAGCTAGCTGATGGATCCAGTCAAATGCAAATGTAGCCTGGCAAGATAAGAACATAAGAACATAAGAACATAAGAAGAGCCATGCTGAATCGGGCCTCAGCCCATCTAGTCCAGCATTCTGTGTCACAGTGGCCCACTAGTTGTACACGGGGATCTCTAGCAGAAAGGAGGGCAAAAACACCTGCTCCCGACCCCCACAACCAGTACCCTGGGAAATCCTGCCTGCCTCCATCAACACAGAGGTGGCACTTGGATGTCCATTTCAGTAGCTACTGATTCCTTGGTCTCCATGAATCTGTCTAATCCTGCCTTGAAGCTGTCCAGGCTGACAGCTGTCACAAACCTCCTCTGGAAGTGAGTTCCATAACCCAATGACCCTCTGGGTGAAGAAATATTTCCTTTATTAGTCCTAACTTTCCTACCTTGAGCTTTAGGGAGTGCCCCCTAGTCCTAGTGTTGTGTGACAGAGAAAATATTTTTCTTTGTTCACCTTTCTATCCCATGCATGATTTTATACACTTCGATCAAGTCACCTCTTAAACGCCGTCTTTCAAGGCTGAAAGACCAAAGGCGTTGCAACCTGATTTCATAAGGGAGCCGCTCCATCCCTTGGATCATTCTTGTTGCCCTTCTTTGTACCTTTTCCAGTTCCGTTATATCCTTTTTGAGGTGCGGTGACCAGAATTGTACACAGTACTCCAGATGTGGCCTCACCATAGATTTGTAGAGAGGCAATACAACATTTGCCGACCTATTTTCGATTCCTTTCTGATCATGCCAAGCATAAATTTGCTTTTTTCACTGCTGCAGCGCACTGGGTTGACATCTTCATTGAGCTGTCCACCAAAACCCCAAGATCCCTTTCCTGGTTTGTCTCAGAAAGCTTTGATCCCATCAGTTGATAAGTGTATTTGGGGTTCTTTGCCCCGATGTGCATGACTTTACACTTGTTTAGGTTAAAATGCATTTGCCACTTTGTTGCCCATTCACTCAATTTCGAGAGATCTTTCTGGAGCTCTTTACAGTCAGTTTCATTTTTAACTACCCTGAACAGTTTAGTGTCATCTGCAAACTTTGCTACCTCACAATTTACGTCTACATCCAGATCGTTTATGAATAAATTAAAAGTAACGGTCCTAAAACTGAACCTTGGGGTACGCCACTTCTCACCTCTTTCCACCCAGAGAAGTGTCCATTTATTACCACCCTTTGTTTCCTACAGTTTAGCCAGGTTCCAATCCAGGACAAGACCTGTCCCCTGATTCCATGGCTAAAGAGCTTATTTAGGAGCCTTTGGTGAGGACTTTGTCAAAAGCCTTTTGAAAGTCAAGGTAAACAATATCGACTGGGTCCCCCTTTATCTATGTGTTTATTTACACCCTCAAAGAATTCTATCAAGTTAGTAAGACATGATTTGCCTTTGCAGAAACCATGTTGATTTTCCTTCAGCAATGCCTGTTCTTCTATGTGCTTAGTAATTTTTTCTTTAATAATGGTTTCCATCACTTTGCCTGGAACTGAGGTTAGACTAACTGGCCTATAATTTCCTGGATCACCCCTGGATCCTTTCTTGAAGATCGGAGTTACATTTGCCTCCCTCAGTCCTCGGGTACAGTGCCTGATCTTAGAGAAAGGTTATATATTTTGGCTAGAATTTCAGCAGTTTCACACTTGAGTTCCTTGAGAACTCTGGGGTGGATGCCATCTGGCCCTGGTGATTTGTTGACATTTAGTTTAGTAAGGCATGTGAGAACATCTTCCTTGTTTATCTCTATCTGGTTTTAATTCATTTAATTCCCTCCCTGAAAAAAACTGACTCAGCTGCAGGCATATGTTGTCTGTCCTCCTGTGTGAAAACGGAGGCAAAGAAGTCGTTTAGCCGCTCAGCAATCTCCTTGTCTTCACTTATCGTCCCTTTCTTACCATTTTCGTCAAGTGGCCCAACTGCTTTTCTAGTTGGGTTCCTGCTTCTGATGTACTTAAAGAAGTTTTGCTATTTTTTTTAATGTTCTTAGCTATATGTGCCTCAAAATCTCTCTTGGCTTTCCTGACGGTTGCTTTGCATTTAGTTTGCCAGAGCTTGTGTTCCTTTCTGTTCTCCTCAGTAGGAAGAGCCTTCCATTTCTTAAATGAGTTTTTCTTCTTTCCAATCACATCTTTTACTTCATTTGTAAGCCATACAGATGTCCTCTTGGACTTTCCTGGCCTCTTTCTTATTTTAGGAATGCATTTTAGTTCGGCTTGTTTTATAGTATTTTTAAACAGTTTCAAGCATTTTGGAGGGATTTGATTTTTTTACTGTTCCTTTTAGTTTGTTCTTTACTATTTTTCTCATTTTGGTGAAATTCCCTTTGTGAAAATTTAAGGTCTCTGTGTTAGTTTTCACTGACAGTTTGCTATCCAAACTTAAGTTGAAGGTTATTGTGTTGTGGTCACTGGTACCTATGGGCTCAGTTACAAGGACATCTTGAGCGAGATCTTGTTCATTTGTTAGCACCAAGTCCAGGATCCCTTTCCCTGGTTGGTTTCCATGACCATCTGCTCAAGGGAATAATCAGCTAGCATGTCGAGGGAACCTTGTCTCTCTTTCATGCGTAGAACAAGAATTTAGCCAATCTATTCGAGGGGATAGTTGAAGTCCCCCATTATGACTAATTTATTGCTTTTTGAGGCCTGTTTAATTTCATTTTCCAGATAGCAGTCTGCCTCTGGAGTTTGGTTGGGAGGGCGATAGCAGATCCCTAATGCTAGATTAGTTTTTTGTCCTGGGATTTTTTACCCACAATGTTTCTGTAGGTGAGTTTGAATTTTCTTGAAATTCTAATTCATGAGATTCTAGCTCTTCATTTTATGTACAAGGCCACATCGCCCACCGTTTTTCCCTCTCCTGTCTTTCCTGTACAGTTTATAACCTGGAATTTTTGTGTCCCAATTGTTTTCCTCTGTCCACCAGGTTTCTGTTATGCCAATAATATCAATATTTTTCTTTTGCCAAACATTCCAACTCCTATTTTTGTTGAAAGGCTTCTAGCGTTTGTGTACAGACATTTATATTTATTGCTCTGGTGCCCTTTCAACTTTGGCTGTTTATGAGAATTTGTAGAAGGCCTACCATGTCCTACCTCTTGACTACTTTCTATCTTTTCTGTTGACTCAGCCATTTGTCACGTAAATTTCATCCTCCATACTTGGCGTTTCACCCTCTCGGAACCGGAAGCTGCTCAGCTCCTGTCGACTTTCCCCTAGGAATCAGTTTAAAAGCTGCTCTGAAGCCTTTTAATATTATTTGCCAGCAGTCTGGTTCCATTTTCGTTCAAGTGTAACCCGTCCCTTTTGTACAGGTCTGGCTTTCCTGAAAATGTTCCCCAGTTCCTAACAAATCTAAATCCTTCCTCTCGACACCACTGCCTCATCCACGCATTGAAGCTCCTGAGCTCTGCCTGTCTGGCTGTCCCTACGCGTGGAACAGGTAGCATTTCCGAGAATGCTACCTTTGAGGTCCTGGACCTTAATCTTCTACCTAGCAACCTGAATTTGGCTTCCAGGACCATCCGCTTAGCTTTCCCAATGTCATTGGTACCAACGTGTACCCGACCACTGGCTCCACCCCAGCACTATCCACCAGCCTATCTAGATGCCTCGTGATGTCCGCGACCTTTGCACCCGGCAGGCAATTTTACCATGCGGTCATCACGTCCATCAAACCCAGCTTTTCTATGTTCGGACAATCGAATCACCCACTACAAGAAGCCCCCTCCTACCACCCGTCGAGAAGTATCTTGGTTGCGAAGATAGGCACAGCCTCTGAGGAAGGGGTCCCAACTAAAGGAGCCGATCCCTCTTCCTCAGACTGATGTTCTCCCTGCTTAAGACCCCCCATTTTTGCGGCTGGAGGGCTGCTCGGCACGAGTGGGATGCTCCTATTGCATCTCTGGAGATCTTATCCTCCAGCCTCACTTCCTCTCTGTGCTTCTCAGGTCTGCTACCTTGGCTTCAAGGGAAGAAACACGTTCCCTGAGAGCCAGGAGCTCACTGCAGCGAACGCACACCCAAGACTTCTGCCCGGCAGGCAGATAGTCATACATGTGACACTCGATGCAAAACACTGGGAAACCCCTCCCGCTGCTGGCTGACTACCTCCATTTCTTATTAATATGGGGTTTTTGTAGATTAACTGTTTGTTGTGGTCTTAATTTACTTAATTTAATTTTTTTACAAGTCTTTGGATATTTCTTTTCCGACTTGTTACAAGTTTATGCTCTATTCGCGCCGCTAAGCTGCTGGCTGCTAACAAAGACCTTAAAGCAGAAACTAGGCTAACTCCTCCCACCTGGCAGGATGTGAGTCAGCTGGGAGCTGCTGTAAGCCCCCCCTTCCCTTGCTTAAGGCAACTTGGAAGGAAAAAACAACCGCTTCTTGCTGCTGCTAACAAAGACCTAAAACAGAAACTAGACTAACTCCTCCCACCTGGCAGGATGTGAGTCAGCTGGGAGCTGCTGTAGCAAGCCCACCCCTTCCCTTGCTTAAGGCAACTTGGAAGGGAACCACTACCGCTTCGTGCTGCTGCTAACAAAGACCTAAAACAGAAACTAGGCTAACTCCTCCCACCTGGCAGGATGTGAGTCAGCTGGGAGCTGCTGTAGCAAGCCCACCCCTTCCCTTGCTTAAGGCAACTTGGAAGGGAAAAACAACCGCTTCTTGCTGCTGCTAACAAAGACCTAAAACAGAAACTAGACTAACTCCTCCCACCTGGCAGGATGTGAGTCAGCTGGGAGCTGCTGTAGCAAGCCCCACCCCTTCCCTTGCTTAAGGCAACTTGGAAGGGAAAAACAACCGCTTCTTGCTGCTGCTACAAAAGACCTAAAACAGAAACTAGGCTAACTCCTCCCACCTGGCAGGATGTGAGTCAGCTGGGAGCTGCTGTAGCAAGCCCCACCCCTTCCCTTGCTTAAGGCAACTTGGAAGGGAAAAACAACCGCTTCTTGCTGCTGCTAACAAAGACCTAAAACAGAAACTAGGCTAACTCCTCCCACCTGGCAGGATGTGAGTCAGCTGGGAGCTGCTGTAGCAAGCCCCACCCCTTCCCTTGCTTAAGGCAACTTGGAAGGGAAAAACAACCGCTTCTTGCTGCTGCTAACAAAGACCTAAAACAGAAACTCAAGATGCTGGCAGATCTTCCCAGGACAAGAAAATGAGGCCAGTAATAACAAATTATTAATCATGATTATTGCAACTTTGCTTATCTAATATACTTTGATTGTATAATTGTATAATATCACTGACTACAATAGATCTATTGATTATTACCAATGTTGTATATTATATGCTTTAGCTATTACGCTGGATTGTGGGGTTGCTTTGAAACATACTATCATAGTCCCCCTTTACTTACCTTCACAGAAAACGTACCTTTACTACTCATACTACAGGAGTTAATTTGTTATTACTGGCCTTGATAAAGACCCTTCTTTCACCGGGTCGAAACGGGAGTTGGTACCATCGTACAGAGTTATCCTCGTCGGCCTGCTTATTTGGATCGGTTTGAGTCTATTCAAACCTCTCGTCACTGCAGCATTGCCTGGAACTCAACCGACTCACCCACCTAACTCCGCTTTCCTTACCACCCTTGTCTATCTGGGCGTTTCTGACCGAGCCCCCCCCCGGACTTCCTCCCTATAATTCCACCCTTGTGCCTGAACTATATTGGACTTATGTATCTAAACATGGACATGCAACGCTAAAGGGTAGGAACCCTCCGGGGTGATGTTTGTGTACTGCTTATTCATTGATGTTTGATGACTACTGGTTTACTTCACATGTATATGATTATATATGACTATGACTATTGATTATATGGATATTTGATACTACCACGTTTGTTGTTTCCTTGTGAGTATTTCTACTGTAAATTCAGGCCTTACACAATGTCCCATGAGCTGAGGCCTAGTTAGGAACAGCAAGTTAATGAAGCCTTACTGTCAATTCAGGCCATACACAATGTCCAATGAGCTGAGGCCTAGTCGGGAGAATCAAGTTAATGAAGCCTTACTGTCAATTCAGAGCGTAAACAGCTTCCCAGTAAGTGAGGGCTAGTTAGGGAAATCAAGTTAATGAAGCCTTACTGTCAATTCAGGCCATACACAATGTCCAATGAGCTGAGGCCTGGTCGGGAGAATCAAGTTAATGAAGTCTTACTGTCAATTCAGAGCGTAAACAGCTTCCCAGTAAGTGAGGGCTAGTTAGGGAAATTAAGTTAATGAAGCTTTACTGTCAATTTTGGGCGTGGTCTGTGATTTTTTGGGGTGTAAATTTTCGGTTGGAAGTGATTTGGGTGTTTGTTATGGGGATTGGCTCAGGCCTTTTCCTTATTTTGTTTTGGCAGTTTATTAAGGATCGGAATTTTCATGTTGGCTGGCTAGTGCAGCAGTTATGCAAATACGCCCTTATTGGCAGCCAATCATGTTGTTCAGAATGTAGAGGCTGGGTGAGTCTTTGGCTGCCCCGGAGGATGCTGGTAAATGTAGTTTTATTTTTACTCGTTGTTTTGGGGGCCTTTTAGGTTTTGGGGGGGAAAAGTTTCTTTGCTACAAACGTACCTTGCTTGAGGCCTATTTCTGTTGGCAAGTATTGTTTTTCTGCGTTGTAAGGTTTCTTTGTTTGAGGTATACATCACATGACGTGAACCCATTTATATAATAGATGATGATAATAATGATAATGATTAGTGTCTAGCTTTTGGTTCCTGTATTATCATCAAATTAGTTTCATTAAACAATACAGATTAAGCATCCCTTATTTGGTATTCCAAAATCCAAAATACTCCAAAATACACCTGGGTGGCTAAGATAATAATACCTTACTATCTGATGTTTCTTCAGAAGAAAACAAACTAGTTCCCTCCTCCTTATGACTTCCCCTCACATATTTAGACATGGCCATCATGTCTTCTCTCAGCTTTCTCTTCTGTAGGCTAAACATGCCCAGCTCTTTAACCCACTCCTCATAGGGCTTGTTCTCCAGAACCTTGATCATTTTAATCACCCTTCTCAGCACACATTCCAGCTTTTCAGCATCTCTCTTCAAATGCAGAATTGGACACAGTATTCCAGGTGTGGTCTGACCAAGGCAGAATAGAAGGGTAGCATGACTTCCTTGGATATACTATGCTCCTATTTATGCAGGCCAAAATCCCATTGACTTTTAGCCACCGGATGACATTGTTGGCTCATGTTTAACTTGTTTTCCACTGGGACTACAAGATCTTTTTCACACATACTACTATTGAGCCAGAGTTTGTTTCATGCACACAATTATTAAAATGTTGCATAAAATGTTGTATAAAACACCCATTAAACTATGTGTATAAGATGTCTATGAAACATAAATAAGTTTTGTGCTTAGTTTTGGGTTCCACCTCCAAGTCATCTCATTATGTATGTATATGCAAATACAAGTATTCCAAAATCTGGGGGGGAAACAAAAACACCAAAATATAAAACACTTTGGGTCCTAAACATTTTGGATAAGGGATAATTAACTTACATATAAAGGGGTCCCTGTCCCCACTTTTTTACCTTACAAGCATAGAGCTACTTACTTCAGAGTAATAAGTCATTTCACCAATCTCTGATTTACAATGATAGATTTCCAAAAAAAACTGTACCTTTACCTCCATTCAGTTAATTTTTCCAATGTCCATGAAAAGTTTGCATATTCAGTAATGTTGTCATGAAAGAAGACTGAACTGTCCATTCAACTGTCCAGCCCACTCATTTCATTGAGCCCCGACTCACTATTTTTGTCTTTTGTATGGATACAAAACGGGATATTCTCCTTGGCTGGGACCTAGAATTTCTCTCTGCAACATCTTTGGCTAATGCTTTTGATCCACTGAGCTGACCTCAGCCAAGTCAAAAATTGGAGAGACTTGACTTAAGCAGTTAACTAAAGCAGTTTTGTTCCCAAAGGGCAGAGGCATGCTGTCACCAAAGAAGAGAAACAGCAAGGGAATCTTTTATCTTACACTTTTAAAAACCACCATGTTAATGGAGAAGATGAGTAAACATGAAAAATAACCATCAGACAGATGAATATTGTGACAACAGGTCCCAGAGAAGCATGGTAGTCCTGACAATTTGCTGCCTGGTTGGCAATTTACGTCTTATATAGAATATGTTTGCTGGTTTTAATGGCAGCCAGAGACATAACTGTAATTCTATCAAAGAGAATAGGGGACTGGGCCTGAATTTACTACTCTATGTGTGTGTTTTGGTTTTGGTTTGGTTTTTTTTTTTAGCAAAGGGGGCTGTTGATTCACTCCTGGGAGAGATCACCTCGATTTTGTTGCAGTAGGCAGCAGGGTTATGCTCTGGGTTTTTCCTCCTGACGTTTAGGTCTGACAAGAGCCAAGAAAATGTAACCTTGTTCTACCCTAACAAACAACTCCTGGATGATAAATATGCATCAGCAAGAGGAAATAATTCTTTGCCAGTGAACCACTCCTGTTAGTAAAAGACTTGGCAAGGCTTATGCAGCAGCTTTCCCTTATTTTTGAAAGAAAAGATGCAAATGTGCACCAAAAAGACAAGGGGTGGGGAAGAGACAAAGAAATACGCGCAATTTTGAAATAAATCATTTGCTTATGTAGCTCACTGTTTTTGGTGCTCATCCAGTTGGTCAGTGTACAGCTCTAGTTCTGAGTGCATTCACAAAAATTCAGAAAAGGACAACTTTGAGTATTGGTTATGGCCAATCCTACCTCATTCTTTTTTTTTTTACAAGCAATGTGTTGCTACAAAGCAAACTTATTTTATGTGTCATAAGGGTAACTCTTACTGCTTTTAAAACCCATGCTATCCATAAAACAGAGAAGGCCTTGAAGACTGAATAGCCCGAGTCCTATTGTTAGTCCCAACAAGAAAACAGCAATTGAATAAATGAAATTTACCTGTGTGTTCTCAGCCTTAAACAATTTAGTGAACAAGTTGATTCTAGTTTGAGGATTATTTAGTGGGATTCATGTCAGCAAAGCTTACTTGTGAGTCCTATGCCTCTCCTAACTTGTAAGTGCCGCCAAATATAGAGCGGCACTTCCTATTAAAAATCATACTTCAGTGGTATAACAAAGTCCAATGGAGCTCAAGAAGAGGTGTTGTATCAGGCTACTCAGTGCCATTATTCTATTGATCAGAAAAGTCCTTACAAGTCCTGCACCAAGGGCTTATATCAAGAGACAATAGGAAACAGAAGGTCTTGCCTTCAAAAAAAAGGTGCCTGATTGCAAGTATCAGCAAAATGCAAAATGTCATTTTCCTTATTTATCCAAAAAGCTTTTTTTGTTCATTACAACCTACTACCAGCACCTCACCAATAACCTAGTGTGCTTGCTTGGTTAATTTTAGCAAGCGGAGCTTTGACGAAGTAATTTTACTGTCCTCAGGGATCTGCCAGCTTATGCCGGTCTTCACTATTTCAGATGAAATTGAGTTAATTTTCGCTGAAATTGCTTCTTAGCAGACAAACACATTCCCCATCATTGCAAGCTTATGCCTCTGCAGCTCTATTATTCTTTAATTTACACACCCCGGCAGTGAGGGATTAACGCCTGAGACATACAAAAGGCTACAGTGTGGAAAGGAGAAGCAAAGGAAGGGAGAGCAAGAATGGGGCTCTACAGGGAATAGGTAATGGTGCTTCAGTTTTATAGTCAAAACATTTAAAGTTTGGCATTAGCACCCAATCAACTCTGGTTGCCCTTCCACTTTGGACATGCATCTCCTACGGTTTTGCAAAAGTAAGAAACAGAACCATGTTGTCTATAGTAAGGACTCCCAGACTTTCATTCTCCGGTTGTTTTGGACTTCAACTTCCAGAAGCTCCAATGATCAAGAATTGTGTTAGATGAAGTCCAAAACACCTGAAGGTTGGAAACCACTGGTCTATGGATTTTCCCCATATTCAATAGGTTCAAACAATGTCTATCTGTGGATATTATTGCAGATGAAGCTTAACCACAGGGCAAAATCAACAATTGAGATAACTTCCAAGTAAATATTTCACATGAATATAATGGGCAGAATATTGGCTTAAAGGGATTATAAACTATTATTTTGCTGTGGACTCAGATAACCCAGTTCAAAGAGGATATTATGGGATTTTCTGCCTTGATATTCTGGGATATAGGGCTGTGTGGAAGGGCCCTCAGAATCCAAGCTGACATGATAAGGAAAGAGGTTAAATAGAGCCTATCTGACTTTAAATGTTTTTAGCCCAATCAGATGTGCATAGATCGTGATGTTAAAATAGAATTCATGAGGAGATATGACTTAGTTTTGGCTAGAGGATATTTTTTTATAAGGATGGGACAAAAATGGCACTGTTTTGTCCCACCATCATCTCTGCAGAAGCAGATTTTATAACTGTCTAATATATTATATAATCCCAAAAAGGGTGATTAACTAGAAACTTTGGGGGAAAGAAAAAAATAGGATGGCAATAACTTTAAACATCATCATAAAACAATTTTCTAATATGCCTGAGCTTACAATATTCCTGATGCTTCTCGTACATTTAAGAATGCTGTTTCATTCTTCCTATTCTATTCCTATTCTACTCCCATTTTTCCTGACAGGGTGAAATGGATGTATTAAGGTTTAACAGAAGAGCCAAGGCAAGCCAACCCTTGTCTGCACAAAAAGTCAGCAGCTGCCAAATAGCCGAGATGAAAAAAGGTGAGGGAAAATGCAAGAGAAAAAAGACGATGGGAAAGGGAGCAAGGTGAAGAAAAATATTAATAGAAAAATGGTTCCATTGAGATGAACAGTAAATATTGAAAAGCGCCAGGCGCATTCAGCTGCCTAGAATTGGAATCTGACTTGCAACACCAGAGAGGATAAATTTATTCTGGCGTTACGCCCTGCGAGCCTACCTGTCTCTCAGAAACAATTGAGGCTCAGACTAAAATTGTATATTAAATAAGTGGCCTATTAGTGCACAGCAGTGAAGGGTAGTGAGCCAGCATTAAGGCAGAAGGATGTCTGTACTGTGGAAGGGGTATCTTTTCAGATGGCTTTGGTGAAAACGACAAAACTGTGATGCTTCCCTCGCTGGTTTGTCAGGTTGAGGTAGAGCAAAACATGATCTCTGACTTCCTATGCAGTATATATTCATATATAAGTCTACCTCATGTGTACATCGAAAGCAGCTTTTGGTGTCAAAATTATGGATTATTGATATAACACATGGATGAGACAAGGGTTATTCAACAAAGGGAAATGCCTCAGATGGCTAGTGACTTTTGCCATTTTTCTGCCCAGCTATTTTTAAAGGTCAAAAGTAGTGCTAAAGAAGACAATAGAAGAGGTTAGTGCTTCTTTTAGGTTCTCCCGGGATGGAAAAAGCCAGTGTCTTTCACCACTATACTCAGGGCTCTTCCACACAGCTCGTTATCCCAGGAGCATCCGCATTTATAAAACACGGATGTTCCTGGGCCCCTATCCACACACACCCCAGAAAGTGTGTGATTTCTGGGGTGGGTATCCAGATATTCTCCCTAGGACACTCTAACCCCCCCCCCCAAAAAAGAAAAGCACTGTAAAAAAACAAAAGAACTTACCCGACTTCCATTAGAGGGGTGTACAAATGATGTGCCAGGAGAAAGGGAAGGGGCAGGAGCAACCCCCCCCCCCACTTTCTCCTGGCACATTATCTGTATATACTAGGAGAGCTCTGGCAGCCCTCTAATGGAGGCCAGGTAAGTTCTTTTGTTTTTTTACACTGCTTTGGGGGGGCTTTTGGGAAGGGGGTTGGTATTCTCACAGTTTTCTGGTCTGATTTAGCCTGGAAAACTGTGGGACTACTGTCTGGACTGCAGTCCAGACACAGGAAGTAGTGGGTATATCCGCGCCTTCCAAGAAGGCCCGGAATAAACCCACTATCAAATTAATTCACCACAAATCAAGGTTTTCCTGGTTTGTAGTGAATAAATTCGGTTCGTCCAGGATGTCATCTGGACAGCCCCCTTTTTATTGAGGTAACTCCCACATTAAAGGGGGTGTCAAGATGCACCCTCAGAGAAGGGATTGGTTTTTTCTGATAAGAGTTAAAGTACAGTACTTGTACTAATAAGTCAGCTCAGGTTTTTTTGGACAATTGTTTGACTAAAATTGCTACACTTATACATGAGTACCTACAAAAATAGGGAGTAAAGAGGAAGGCAGGACTCCACCATACAGCAGTATTCTATAGTCTCAGAAGTATTGTGAAATAAGCAATCATAGAAGTGTGGCCAAGCAGTTGGGCCTTTACCACAGAAGAGTAGGGCAGGAAAGGCACCTATGACTGGCTCCTTTCATGACACCACATTTGTTGAAATCAGACAAGAAAGAATCATCTTGATAATGAAAGTATGTGGGATTGGCCTTGCCCTCATGGTCGGTTCACTGCTCCACACCCTCAGTTTGCACCATTACACCCTGTGGACAATAATCCCTATGCCACTATGTTGCTAGATGGAAAATTGGAGAAGACTGCTTTGCCTGCAATGGTTGTGTCAAAGAGGGACTTACGGCAGGTGTTACTTCTCAGGCAACCAAGTCGCCAGCAAGCAACACCTCCTGAAAATCCTCCTTTGTACACACAACTGTTAAAGCACAGTTTTCACTCTGGAAACCAAGATCCCTTCCACACAGCTGTATAAAATCCCACATTATCTGCTTTGAACTGGGTTATATGGCAGTGAGGATTCAGATAATCTAGTTCAAAGCAGATATTGTGGATTATCTGCCTTAATATTCTGGGTTATATGTCTGTGCGGAAGGACCTTAAGTGTGTAAAAGGGAAGCAGGTGGACAAAGAGAAGAAAGCCATTAGGCATGGAAACAGTATAGAGGCCAAAATATGATCATTGCATTGCACTTTTTGCTTGTTTCAAACTTTTATGCTTTATTAAAAAGTGTACATATACAAAAACACAGTTGCCTTTTAAACATTTAGCAGATGGAATGCATAGTTCTATAAATCAGACATTTGAATTGCCTTTAAAGATACAAGTTTCTACAGGGAGGCTACTGAAAGGAAAGATACAATTATCCACAGCTCCCAGACTTGCTTTTTCTAGCTTTTGGCTTTGAGCTTCATGCATTTTTATAGAAGTGCTGCCAGTTTAAATGGGGCATTTACATGTTGTTGTTTTTTTAAAAAAATCAGCCTCAACAGTTTGAAAGTAATTGAAGATTTATAATAGGTTTGTTTGTTGTTTGGCTCTTTTTTTTAAAAAAATGCTCTGGTTTGAATTCCAATAGCTCTATTCTTCTAAGCAAACAGCTATATCTCTATGGTGATGAAGGGACAGCTATGGGAGGCCTCAAACCAAAGGAAGAAATGTTTTGTTTATTGTTTGCTTTGAGCTTTCCTGTGTGTTTGCTAAGAAAGGAGCCCGCGGCAATTAAAAACGGAGAAGAGAATCCCCCTGGGAACGGACAGCCTGCCCTCTGTTGATAACACAGTCATTTACAAGGATCAGGAATGAAACACTGATTCTTCTAGTAGCTTTTATAATTCAGGGCAATAGGGGAATCAATTAAATGTTCCTTCCAAGCATTCTTGTCATTAGTACTGACATTTTCATTATTTAAAAACAGAATTGTGGGCAACTCTAGAAGGGTACAAATGTGAACTCTTACCAGGTCACACCGTGGACAATATTAGGATCTCGGCAAGTCAGAGTTTGGTGAGCCCAAGTCCAATGCTGGTGGCCTATTACTATTGTGTCATCTTCACAGTCCAACTATGCAATGTGAAATTGTGTCCCCAAAGTCCTGTTTTCTCAACTGGAGAAATTGTTGTCACCAAACATTCACTGACTTCAAGTTCTCTACCCACACTTTTTGTACCAAAACTTGAGGGCTAGTACAAATATGAAGCTGAACTTTAGGCACTCAACTTCTGAAAATGTCACTCTTTTTGCTAGATGATCCTTGATTGGCTGGGATCACAATCTGAAGGTGAAAGAGGAAACCTTGGTGAAATTGTAAAAGGTCACCATATTAGCAGATAATGGTCATGCAGAGAGAAAAGGACCGAGGAAAACATTTGCAGCTGAAGGAGGGGGTGCTTTCCAGCTTTGTCCCCACTTTTGATTCTCGCTTCATCACTGGTCACCTTATTCATTCATTCATTCATTCATTTATGTACTGTATTTGTATACTGCCCTTCTCAGCCCTTAGGCAACTTGGGGCACCTGGAAATCTAGTGTGAATATATTTCTTTTTGTAAGACGAAGCCCATGCCAGCCCACATTTCCAGCAGGTCTTCTGGAAGAACTATGTCATCAAATTTGACAGTGGAATATAAGGAACATCTGAAGGATCAGGGCATCCCACTAAAAGAGACAAGAAGCAGAGGGTCTGAATCAAGAGGAGGAGGAAGTGTTACTTGCTTTTTAACATCATATCCTCTAAAATTTCACAAAGTAAAACTAGGTGACATGCGGGTAAGCAATATCAGAATGTAGTCAAGGTAGCCAAAGTTACTGATAAAGAAGAGAATACATACTTGGAAATGCTGCAGTGGTTTGTTTTTGGCTGAGCCTACTGGGAAGAGTAAGAGTCCATTATCTTCTCTGCACCTTGAACTCAATTGGCAGCAATGGAAATAATCCAGATCAAAAGGAGAAAGTACAAAGAAGAGAGAAAAACTGAAACATTTTAAAGCAAATGAAGAAGACAACAGAGGATTAACAGAATAAATGGTTGCTGCTGCTATTATTACTGTTGCTTAGTTTGCAAAGTTTTCTGTCAAAATTTTTGCACCCCTGGAAAGCAAACATTTTTATGTTAGAAGATGTCTGAATGTGAACATGTTGCATTGAGTTAGTATTTTTTTTAAAAAATTACCGTGCTTCATTTTGTGCTTATGAATCATGGCACACAGAACACTGAGAAAAATGTTGTGCTTGGGAAAGTGCTGTGGGTGGCTCTGGGTCTGCACATTAAAACATGGAGATGACATATCAATCATGATTCCACCA